>PVIY010000294.1:0-227533 GCA_004026745.1 Myrmecophaga tridactyla | reverse complement strand
TATTCTGTCCCAGTTCAGTGGATTTGGGGGCCTTGTCAAATTCAAATGACCATACATCTGAGGGTCTATTTCTCAACTCTCAACTCGATTCCATTGATCAATATGTCTATCTTTGTGCCAATACTATGCTGGTTTGACCACTGTGACTTTATAATAAGCTTTAAAGTCAGGAAGTGTTAATCCTCCCACTCTGTGCTTTTATTTTTAGGATGTCTTTGGCTATTCGAGGCCCCTTCCCCTTGCAAATAAATTTAATAACTAACTTTTCCAGCTCTACAAAGTGCGTTTTTAGAATTTTTATTGATATTGCATTGAATCTGTAAATCAATTTGGGTATAATTGACATCTTACCAATGTTTAGCTTTCTTATCCATGAACATGGAATGTCTTTCCACCTATTTAGGTCTCCTTTGATTTATTTTAACCATATTTTGTAGTTTCTTTTATTAGGTTTATTCCTAGATTCTTTATTCTTTTAGTTGCTGTTGTGAATGGAATTTTTTCTTAATTGCCTCTTTGATTAGGTCATTACTAGTGTACAGAAACATTACTGATTTTTGCATGCTAATCTTATATCCTGTCACTTTCCTAAATTTGTTTATTAACCCAAGTAGCTTTATCATAGATTTCTCAGAAGTTTAGAATGTTTTACTTTTAAATTTCCAGTCTTCACTCCTCCTTTCTTTTCTCTCTCCCTCCCTTCCTTCCTTTCTCTATTTCTTTTTTTTTCTTTTATTTAATTTGCTGAATAGGGCCTAGAATGCATTATGAGTAGAAAATATGAGAATGGACATTCTTGCCTGTCCCTAACCTTTAAGGAAAGAATGTTCACTCTTTAACTTTAAAAATAATGCTTGCTGCAGGCTTTTCTTTACCTTCTACATGGTTTTAACCTCTGTGCTCTTCTTCAACTTGCTTTATTCTCTCAACAAGTACTTATGAGATTCATCCAAGTTGGTAGATGTTTACATTTGCCTTTTTTTTTACTGCTGTATGATATTTCATTCTATGAAAATGTGTTTCTCTATTCATCTCTAAATTGTCATTTAGCATGTTGCCATTGTTTTTGAAAGGCATGTAATGCTTATTTATGTATTTGCTATATCATAAGAGTTTAAATTTCAGTTTAAGTTTCATCCACTGTTGACTTTAATACTTAAACAAAACTCTTCTGCATCAATAATGCTACCACTAATTGTATGTAAGATTTCCTATTGCTTCACAGGCTTACCAACCATTGTTATTATCAGACAATTTAATTTTTTTCCTCTCTAGTGAATGTTAAATGATATATCCTTTGCTTTTAGTTTCATTTCCTTGGTTACTGAAATGTTGTGAATTAAAAAAATAATAACTTTCCTCTTCTTTTGCCCAGTTTCCTTTAGCTTATTTGTATTTCTCTAATTATTTTGTAGATTTTTAAATATAGCAGATAATTATTGATCCTTTGTCAACAAAATGTGATACACAAATATTCCAATATGTTTACCCTCTCTCTGTCTCATCTCTCTTTCTCTCTCTCTCCTTCATATACACACTTTGTGTGGTGTTTTGACAAACAGGGGGTTTTATTTATTTATTTATTTATTATTTATTTAGTTTTTGCATGTACAGGCACCGGGAATAAAACCTGGGTCTCCAGCACGGCAGGTAAGAACTCTGCTTTCAGAGCCACTTGGCCCGCCCAGGAGATTTTATTTTTGCATGGACAAATCTATTTCTTCTTTTCCTTGATGGTTTCATGGTCTTTTTTTTTTTTTTTAATCTACCCCTGAGGTTGCATAGATGTTATCCTTTATTTTCTTTTTAAATTTTCAAGTTTTACTCCTCACATGGAATTAATTTTAGTTTATTTTGTAAATTAGGGATCCATTTCCTTGACCGACTATATAGGTAAGCAATTGCTACAATCCTTTGTATTAAATAGTCCATCTTCTCTCTACTGATAAATAGTGCCAGTTCCACCACAGAGCTGTGTTTATGAAGGTCTGTGTTCTGCTCTCTCTTTTCTCTTCCTGTGTTCTACCCATGCTCTCGGGAACAAATGCATTGCTATCTTATTTACTATCATTTCACTATAAAAGCTGCTCTCTGTGGGGCAGTCTCCTGACCTTACTGCTTGTCCTCAAAATTGCTTTAGCTATTCTTACCTAAGAATACTCTAAGCTAGTGTACTCTTAGGTATCAATTTTCAAATCTGTGTGTTGGGTTTCAAGAAGTTCAGGAAAAAATGTTGGAATTTTAATTGGATTTAGATTTAAGGAGAATTGACAACTTTAGGATATCTTTCTAACTCTGGACATAACAGTTAGACTATTTATTTAGGTCTACATTATTTTTTTTTTTCATAAAAGCCATGAACTTTTCTTTGTCTAGGTCATGAGCTTCTTTTGATAATTTATTCCTCGCCTTACATATATTTTTGTTACTATAAGTGGTACCTTGAAAACAATTACATTTCATATTGATTGAGTATAGATATGTCATTGATTTTTATTTAGAGATTGTTTAGTAAACTTGCTGGGAATACCCTTATATTTCTTTATTTTTCCTTCGAACTTTCTTAGCTATTATTAGGTCATCGTTCTCGAGAAAAATAGAATCTGCATAATACATTTATGGATATGTGTAAATATTAAGAGATTTATTATAGGAATTGACTTATGTGACTGTGATTCTGGATCGGCATTTCTGAATTCTGTAGGGCAGACTACATGTTGGAAATTTGATGAAGGTGGAAATCACTTCTCTAAGAGAGGCTGGCTCACTGAAGGAGAGAGAGTCATCTTTCTGCCTGCTGAAATCCTCAGTTCTCACTGGAAGGCCTCAGACTGACTGGATTAGCAATCTCCTCTCATTGCTGCAGGTGAGCTCCTTTGTTGATTGTAGATGCATATCTACAAATGCTATTAACTGATTCATCCATTTAAATTCATCTACAAAATTCCCTCAGTAATAATCAGGTCAGCACTTTCTTAAACAACAGGATACTCCAACCAAGCCAACTTAACACTTGAAATTAACCATTACAGGTATTGGATGAGAAAGTAGGATCTGTGAATAGTGATGGCTTTGTTTCTTCTCTTGCAATGTTTATGAATTTTAGACTTTGTTGCCTGTTCTTATATACCTGCAATGATATAACCTAGAGAACAGTGAATTTAGATGAGAGACTAAACTCTGATTTTTTAATATATGTGCGACTTGTGTTATGACCTAGTGCACAGTTCTTTTTATTTAATGTCCCATGTGTGCTTGATAAAAATCTGTCTTCATTAATTATATATGTTTATCAAACCAACTTAGTTACTTGCATTTTTCAAATCTTCTGTATTTACACTAATGTATTTACCAATTCTGAGTATCTCCAATGAAGGTGGTGAATTTATCAGTTTTTCCTTGAATTTATGTCAATTTTTTGCCTTTCACATTTTATTTTATCTATTTTGAAACTATTTTATTTTATCTCATAACATGGTTACTAGAAACCATGTTATGAGAGGTTAAGCTGAACTCCATAAATCATTTGCTTTTGCATCTGCCAGTCACCATGCCACCTGTTTTGGTTTGCTAAAGCTGCCAGAATGCAATATACCAGAAATGGGTTGGCTTTTACAATGGGGATTTATTAATTTACAATCTATAGTCCTTAGCCCCTGAAAATGTCCAACTCAAGGCATCAACAGGATGATTCCTTTATTCTGAAGAGAGGATGCCAACATCGGGGGCTGCTCTGTCATATGGCAATGGCTGCTGAACTTTTTTTCCTGAGTTTTGTAGCTTTCAGCTTCTGCCTTCAGTGGCTGCCTCTCTCCGCTTCCCTGGTGCTTTTCTCTGTCAGCTTCTCTTAATTTTATCTCTTTGCTAATGCATGTGTTTTATCCTTGTATAAAGGACTCCGGCAAGAAAATTAAGACCCACCGTGAATGAGGTGGGTCACATCTTAACTGAAATAACATAACCAAAAAGCCCCACCTTAATAGATCTGTACCCACAGGAATGGATTAAAAGAACATGGCCTTTTCTGGGGTACATAAAAACTATCACACCACCCTTAGCCCAATTAATGTTATTTTGATGGTTTGTGTTTCCTGGACCAAATAGAAAGTGTAAATTGAAGCTTCAAAGGCTCATGAGAGCAAATCTGTAATCATGGAGCCCAGATCCAGTTGTTTGAATTTTTTGTTTCATTTTATCTCATCATTGAGGCTTTGACCCTTTAAGGATCTCAGTTATGTAATGGGCATTTCAGTTCTCAATCCTCTACATGCTTGGGCCACAGCAGGTGTCTCATCCTTCTCATGATTGGTAAAATTTACCAAAATTAGGAAACTTCCTTGGGAACAGTTGTGGTTTTAGTACTTTTTAAAAATATTCTGGTTGTTTATCCTTTATTTTCTGGCTCTTGGAGATTTGTCTAAATTTCCTGTTGGCTCAGCTCATCTTTTAATGCTTTGTTTTTTTCTTTGTTTATGTATTTACAAAGTTTAGTATTTCTACTTTTTTTTTTTTTTTTTTTGCATGAGCAGGCACTGGGAACTGAACCTGGGTCTTTGGCATGGCAGGCAAGAATTCTGCCACTGAACCACCATGGCCTGCCCTCTATGTATTTTATAAACAGAATTTTTTAAGATACCATGTCTGCGCTGTTGCCAACATGGAATCTAACTCAGTATATGTTCATTCAACACCTATGACATCTAGGGCTGTGTTATAATGTCTATAATCAGTGAGGGTACAGGACAGGCATCCAGGATTAGAAGTGAAATAAGGAATTATTAGACAAGATTATCTGTTAAAATTTAGGAAAAAGAAGCCTCATCCCATTGATTTTCTCAACTCCTAATTGGGAAACAAGCTGAGACTCTCAGCTAACAGGACCAATTGGTGACAATCCAATTGGTGGTAATTGCTTGAGTTAATAAATATGATTCTTCTAGAAATAGGGAGAGAGTACCATGGTATTCATAATAGGGAAACCATTTGATAGCACACAAGGAAATGTTCAGGCAGACTGGAGGCAGACTGCCTGGATTTGAATCCTGGCTCCACCCATTACTAGTTATGTGATAATAGGAAAGTTACTTAAACTTCTGGTGCTTCAGCTTCTTCACTTGTAATATTGAGACCAAATGTATGTTATAGGGCGCATGCAGGATATGTGAGTTCACACGTGAAAGTATCAGAATAGTGCCCGGCATATAATTTTCAGCAAATCTTACCCATTTTTAGTATTTTTAAATATTATCTAAAGTTCAGCGCTGTTCAAGGTGCTGTGAGTGTATAAATCATTGGTGGCCCCTTTTCTCAAAGGATGCAGTTTCTTGTTGAGGGAGAGACTAATGTGCAATCTGTCTATACATTGCTTATGTGTAACAATAATCAGTGCAACAAAATATCAGTGGAGTAAACAAAGTATAGAGTTGATTCAGAGGATGGGTTGGTTTTCTTTCCTCTGGGGTGAAATGAGGTAGAAAAGAGGAGGATCACATTTTGGAAGAAGATGATAAATTTCCTTTATGGTGTGATAAATTTAACAGCATTTCAGAGGTGACCGTTAAGCCATTAGGAAGGTAGGTCTAAGTTATTCATGACAGTGTGTGTTCTTTGTGAGCGCCAAGTTTCTTATTCAAATTTGTATCCAGTCTTGATTTCTTTGACACCCCTATTATTATGCAGAATTAATCACAAGGTGTTTAGAGAAGGCTGATTAATGCTCCACTGAACATAATGCTTCCTCCAAGATCCCCGCAGATTTCCTTGAAAGGGCAGTCCTTGCTTCTCTTATTTTTCTTCTATTTTCTATATACCCCCAACCCCAATGAGGTTGAAAAAAGAACTAATGTTATTGTCCTTCTGCTGGATATAAAGGACGTGAGAATTCCTGTGAACATTAACTTTCTACTTCATAGAGCTGAAGGCTTTGTGCTCAGTACCGCTCAGGCTTGTCCTTTTAATGAAACACTTGGTCCAAACACTTTTATCATTAAAAAAGTAATAATGAATCTATTATGAGGCTACAGAAGGAGGGTGGAAGGTTAATACACATTAGAGAACAGAAAACAATTCAGCCACCACAGCCAGTGAATACAGATTCCCTTTATTCTCCTTGAAGCTATCCACTAAATTTCCTGTAACACCTTTCTCTTCTGTTCCTGACAACCATATAAGAAGCGTAACAAGATGAGTGAAAACTGACCCTTCAACCAGAACTCTCTATTAACTTGCACAGCTGTTGCAATGATGATGAATTTCCCTAACAGTGACCCCGAAACACTGTGAGATCTTGCTAAATCGTCAAAGATTAAATTACACCCTGCAACGTGCCTTTTCTCTTATGCTGCTTCTCTGAAACCTGAAAATCCACATGTAACTGCAGTTATGAATAGTGATAAGACTAATTCCACAAACCACTTGTATAAATCCATTTCATCACCTTATAGTCACATCTCACCTGTTATGGCCCTCCATGAATTAGAATACTCGATTGTCTACATAATTTCATTTCTCGGCCAGGCTCAATGGTGGCATTTAATTTGTATAGAAAATTTATGATGGAGGTTTCCTAATTTCAGCCCTCAGTCCCTTAATATGAATGGAACAATGGAATCAGAAAACATATGAGCTGGCCACATAAGGGTAGAGAGATACTATGCTATGAATGGTATGGGAAGAGCAGACCCTGGAAAATATTAGGAAGCTATGGGCTTCTTCTAGCAGACAAGTGCTATAAAGTGGCAGTTGGAGGACTTCCAATGTACTTCACCTTCAAGCATATCCTATTCCAGTGGTAAATCATATAATGCAATCAATTCCCATACCTCAAAATGAACATATCCATTTGCTTTCAGCATTTGTTATAACACTTCATGGGAATTAATTCAACTCCTTATGTTCATACAATAACCTCATGTTGAGAATGCCTAATTGAGTGCCAGGTATAGTGCTAATTGATGAGGTACAAAATTTTAAAAGCTCGATCTTTAGACCTTCAAGGAACTTATAGTAAATTGGAAGAGACAGTAAAGTAAGCAGACAATTATAACACAGACTGAATTGGGTGAGAGTATCAGATGCAATGGGAATCCTTTGGAAGGATGCTTATGCTTGTCTGTATCAACATCCCAGAGGAAAAATTCCCCAGCAGCTACTTCAAGAATGAGTAGAAATTAGCCCAGCAAAATTGGTGAAGAATGTGCCCTCAACAGTAAGAAAAGAATGTGCAATGGCCTCGTAGGGGCAAGGTGACACTCAGAGGTGTTCAGAGAAATGAAAACAGTTCAGTGGGTAAGTTGGGTACAATGCAAGGTAGTCAAAGGATTGGCTGGAGGGCTGAATTAGAGCCACTCCTTTTGTATCATGCTAAAGAATTTGGATTTTTACTTCCAGGGCAAGAGAAAATATAATATTCTAGCTTTCATGTGAAAAGTATTTAAAGTGATTAAAAAAAAAAGAGCAAAGAAAGTAAGCCAAATTATAATGTTGCTTTTAAGAGCATGGAATTCACTGCCAGTTTGCCCAGGTCAAAGCCCTGGTTTCACCCCTTGCTAAGTGCTTAAATTTGGGGCAACTATTAAACCTCTCTGTGCTTCAGTGTCCTCATCTGAGGATGGAGACCATTATGTATTTACCTAATAGGTTTATTGTGAGGATTGATTAAATCAACATGTGGAAAGCGCTCGGCATGGAGGGAGCACAACACACATTTTGCTTCTCCCATCAGCAGCAAAAGCAGCATCAGCAGCAGTCAAGGTGAAGGTGTCGCCACATTTAATAAAGTTATGGCAGTGGAGATGGAGGGATGCACACCGATGGGGCAGGTGCCATTAAATTGACAGTCTGTAGTGATGGATTAGATGTGAGAAATGAAGAGGTGAGTCTAGGAGGATTCCTGGTCTCCGTGTGGAACAATTAAATGAATGATGCTGTCATCATCATAAAGACTGAAGAGTGGAAGGATGAACTATTTTTATGAATGCTGATTTAAAAAATTTATCATGGGAAATATAGATAACGTAAGATTTGTCATTTAACTATTTTAAGTGCATAATTCAGTGGCATTAATTACATTCACACTGTTATGCAGCTGTCACCATTATCTGCTTCCCAGACTTTTTCCTCACACTGTGAATGTTGATTCTGACTTGGTTCCATGTGGATATGAACAAAATACAGCTAGTTATAAAGACACAGAGTTTACAACCCAAGAACAGAGGCATTAACATATAGTTACTAATTCTCTGAGTCTGTCAACCAACCCTACATTCTGTTAATTCTAAAGGGGTTTTACATTTTTCTAAGTGTACTTGTTTGATCTTTAAGTGATACTTTAGATGAGATGAATTAGGTCGTATTATGTCTGTTTTGTAGGTGGAAAAACTGAGGAACAAAGTTATTGTTTTCCCTCACAACCTAATTAATTGTGCATTGATGAAAGAGTTGACAATAAACAAATCTCACTTCTTTACTCAGACCTCTACTTGAACATTGTTTCCTCTTATAACTCAGGCATTAGCTAAGATAGGCTGCATTTTCAGATGCAATGACATTGACTCAAACTCTTCTACATGTAGGAGGAGGCTTGAGTCATTTACAGTCTCTCTAGGGATTCCAGGCTGGGTGAGATACCTTTGAATGTTCTACTCACCATAAGTTTTTCTTCTTACTCAATTTTCCTTTAAAAATGTCACTGGCTCACTCTCTATTCTCTTCTCTGATTAGACCCACCATCATAGTCCAGTTAGTTTCTTATAGGAGTTGTTCTATCTCTTTTCCTCCTTGTTTCTTGTTAACCAGTCTCAGGTGTCAAGTTACTGAGTGACTTAAATAAAGGCATTTATCAGTAAGGTTTGTGAATTTTTCCACCAAACTATATATATATTATTGATAGTGTAATCTCTCTGATACTAAATTTTTTTCTTTACTTTTTTTAATGAAATATAACTTGCAAACTGTTTTCATGGTATTGTGTAGACATTATCATACAGGAAGAAAAAGTCATTACCTCTAATGGTCACGTACATCCCTTCCCCATGCATGGTTACACACATACACACACACACACACACACACACATGCAAGAGTGAAATAAAACACTCACAATGTCCTCTGAACAACACTGATCATCAACAGAAGTTTGTTACTAAGGAAGACAAAGATACATTTTTTCCCACTGTAGTGCACTTTTAATGCTATTTAGCCAATATTATATTTACCTTTTTTCTCTTTCATTATAACCTTTTTAAAATCTTTTCATTGACCAATTGTGACCCCCAGAATAGCTGAGTCTTCAAAATTAAAAATGCTTTCATGATTATCCAATCAGACCCTAAAATGAAAGATCAAAAAGATGCATGGACAAAGAAGTCCAAACAAACAAACAAACAAACAAAAAGCTTATGCACCTCATAAACTATGTTTCAAATTTCTTTATTTTTACATATTTTGTCCTACTTCTGAAGATAAAAGTAAACCGCAGGAAACATCATGAAGCATTAAAGTGCTATTTTGGAAGCTTAATTATTACCTTGGAAATAAGTTCACCATAATAAAATTTAAAAATCCAAAACTTTGTATAAAATGTGATCCTATTTTTGTGAAGACTCAAAATCTACGTCTGTATTACTGTAAGAAAAAAATTTCTGACACATATGCCCATATATCAAAATGTTAATAGTTCGGAATATATAAAGAAATTCTTCAACTCAACAACAAAAAGACAAACAACCCAATTACAAAACGGGCAAAAGACATGAACAGACACTTCTCAGAGGAGGAAATACAAATGGCTAAAGGACACATGAAAAGATGCTCAACTTCACTGGCTACTAGGGAAATGCAAATCAAAACCACAATGAAATATCATGTAACACCTACCAGAATGGCCATTATCAATAAAACAGAAAATGATAAATACTGGAAAGGATGGGGAGAAAGAGGCACAGTTATCCACTGTTGGTGGAAATGTAAAATGGTACAACTACTGTGGAGAGCAGTTTGGCAGTTCCTCAGGAAGCTAAGTATAGACTTGCCATATGATCCAGCAATCCCATTGCTAGGTATCTATTCAGAGGACATGAGGGCAGGAACACAAACGGACATTTGCACACCCATGTTTATAGTATCATTTTTTACAATTGCCAAGAGATTGAAACAGCCCAGATGTCCATCAATGGATGAGTGGCTAAATAGGCTGTGGTCTATACATACAATGGAATATTATGCAGCTGTAAGACAGAATAAAGTCATGAAGCATGCAGCAACATGGATGGATTTGAAGACATTATGCTAAGTGAGATTAGCCAGAAACAAAAGGACAAATACTGTATGGTCTCACTGGTATGAAGTAACTTTAATGAGTGAACTTGGAGAATTGAAGTTAAGGACTGAGGTCATCAGAAGATAGAAATAGGGTAGAGATTGGGTAATTGAAGTTGAAGGGATACAGATTGTGCAACAGAACTGATTGTAAAAATTCAGAAATCGATAGCACAATACTGCCTGATCATATAACACAATAATGTAAGTACATTGAGTGAAGCTGAATGTGAGAATGATAGAGGGAGAAGGGCTGGGGGCACGTATGAAACCAGAAGGAAAGATAGATGATAAAGACTGAGATGGTATAATTTAAGAATGGCTAGAGTGTAGAATGATGGTGATTAAATGTACAAATTAAAAAATGTTTTTGCATGAGGAAGAACAAAGGAATGTCGGTATTGCAGGGTGTTGAAAATTGATGGTCATCCATATTTTAAACCTTCAACTTCTGTGTAAGATGAAAGAGAGAAATGTTTATTTGGTGCAAAATTTATATTTTGACTAGTACATTTCCTAATTTAACTTGTATGGTCAGTTTAATTGAACACCATAAGTACATGGAATCTTGAATAGGGCCTGAGATTTTGTTCATTTATCCAGGTTACTGTGATGCTTTGATAAATCCTAGAGTGATTTAGACAGTGAGCAAAGGAGTATTTGCAAAGTCCTCTTGGAGAAATGGGGAGAAAGGGGGAAATATTCAGCTTCTCCATTTGGAGAATTCCTGATACTCTCACAAGCAGTGGGGACAACCAAATCAATAGGCTGAGCCCACAATCTTGGGGTTTGCCCCTATGAAACATATCCCTGCAAAGGATGGGGTAAGCCTACTTAAAATTAGCCCTAAGCATCACCCCCAGAGAATCTCTTTTGTTGCTCAGATGGGGCCTCTCTTTCTCTAAGCTAACAAGGCAAGCAGACTCACTGCCTTCCTCCTCTACATGGGACATGACTCCCAGGGGGTGTAAACCTCCCTGGCAATGTGGGACAGAAATCCCAGGATGAGCTGAGACTAGACATCAAGGGACTGAGAAAACCTTTTCAACCAAAAGGGGGAATAGAGAAATGAGACAAAATAAAGTATCAGTAGCTGAGAGATTTCAAACAGAGTTGAGAGGTTATCCTGGAGGTTATTCTTACACATTATACAGATATCCCCTTTTTAGTTTATGTTGTATTGGAGTGGCTAGAGGGAATTATCTGAAACTGTAGAGTTGTGTTCCAGTAGCCATGTTTTTTGAAGACGATTGTATAATGATAAAGCTTTTACAGTGTGACTGTGTGATTGTGAAAACCTTGTGTCTGATGCTCCTTTTATCTAGGGCATGGGCAGATGAGTAAAAAATATGGATAAAAAATAAACAAATAATAGTGGGGACAAAGGTTAAAATAAGTTGAGCAGATTGGAAATACTAGTGGTCAATGAGAGTAAGGGATAAGAGGAATGGCATGTATGAGTTTTTCCTTTTTTTTTATTTCTTTTGCTGGAGAGACTCAAACATTCAAAAAAATGATCATGGTGATGAATATACAACTATGTGATGACATTGTGAATCATTGACTGTACACCATGTATAGAATACCTGTATATCAAGAATGGTTGTATGTTTTCTCGTTAAGGTTTAGCAATAAAAATATTCAGAAAATGTTAATAGTTATATATGTTTGAGAAGCATTGCAAAGAATGAGATTTTTTTCTTATTTATTTATCTTTGTTTTTGAATTTTACAATGAAAGAACTGGAGATAAGTAAATTTTTAAGCACAGAATTTATTTACTTCCTGTTTTTCAATGTTAATATTGTTTCATTATATAATAATATGCATATTAGCGTGTACCAGACATCACTTTAAGTGATCATAATTGATATTACAAATAATATGATCTGATATCTGGTGTGATGCATTGAAAAGGACTTTACATAACTTTTGAGTTATTCTACCCAAAAATGCATAACTTAAATCAAATCATGAAGACAAAATCAGACAAACCCATGAAGGTTATTCTAAAATACAATGGGATTGTACTTTCCAAAAAACGCCAGTGGACCGAAAGGTGAAGGAAAGCTGAAGAACTGTGTGATGCTGGATCTTATCCTTGGAAAACAGAAGGGTTGGGAGGTTTGTTGTTAAGGGGCAGTATTGGGAAAATCAGCTAAACTTGAAAATGGATTTCATATTAGATAATAATATTGTATGTGTTTTAAATTTTTTGAATCTTATATTTGCATTGAGGATTCTGAGAGAATATCTTTGTGTTTAGAAGATACATGCTGAAATTGGTAGAGGTAAAGGAGTCAGGATTGTTGACTTCACTTTCAAAAGATTAAAGAGAAAGAAATGCAGGGAGAGAGGAAAGAAATGATTGGTGTTTTACTTAACTATTTTATCATTAGATTGAGTTCCTTGAGATTGGGGATAGTTAAACATTGATCTTAATTTATAATATACTGCCTTATAATAATTGATTCCTTCTCTTCTAAAGAATAGTAGAATAAATTAGTATACATTTAAAAGTAGACCTGTGTAATTTTCTCATCACCCTTGGGAAAGTAGATCAGAGATATGTATTTGAATGCCATTCATAAAAATATAAATAGCAGCTATAACCTCAAACTTGAAACAACCCAAATGTCTATCAGTAGTAAATTAGATAAATTAATTTTGATATACTCATAAAATGGGAAACTACACAGCAATGAAAAAGAAAGAACTACTATTACACACAATGACATGGATGAGTTTCATAATTGTAATGTTAAGTAAAAGAAGCCAGACACAAAAAAAATATATATTGAATAATTCTATTTATAAGAAGTCCAAGAACAGGCAAAATAATTTTTTGGTGATAGAAATTAAAATAAAAATTATTTTTGGAGAAGAACTGAGCACTGAGTGAGAAGAGGCATGAGGGAGCCTTCTGGTGTGTTGGAAATGTTCTATATTTTGAAATGGGTTGTAATATTATGTATGTGTCAAAATTCACTTGCTGTGTACTGATTTATACAGTATACTTTCTCAACTGTTATGTTAGATGTACTCTCATTCTGTACTCTACACTAATCAATCTCTTCTTCACTGTGTCTAGCCCAGAGACTTGCATATAGCAGATGTTCAAGATATATTTTTGGCATGAATAAATAAAATTACACCTGCTTTGTGTCTCATTACCTTAGAGCTCTTCTGAACATGATAAAGGATGCTAACACATATTTTATTCCTGCTAGTTAATACTTTAGAAATATATTTAACAATATTACATTAATCTAAGGGACAATCAAAATCCAGAGTTCAGATAACATAGTCAGTCTATTGGGATATAGGTGACAGTGGGTCAGCATTTGAGAAATATCAGTCTTCAGAATAGTCCCTCATATTGTATCACAGAAGTGTGATAATTCACATGTACCCAGAGGCTCAGAAAATCGGACAGTTCCTTATAAAATGTAGGAAGAAGTCAGCATAACACAGCACAGGAGCTGGAAACCTTCACCAAGACAAGAGGTTTCCCTAGTCTAATAATCTCTGGTTATTGTAGGTCTGCCTGGACCGGGAAAGCACCAGCATGCAAGAGAGTGGAGGAGAAGATGGTGGCAGAGGTGTCTAGGCAGCAACGGTTGGGAAAACCGCATGAATTTTGGGATCATTGACCAGGAAACCCATTCAAATTAAGTTAAGGAATTCCATCACAGTGAAGATGCTGGCAGGTACTAGGCAAGGAATTCTGGGATTCAGTCTGTAAATTTTCATTTAAGGCACAACTGCAATCTCAAGTCAGACTCTGGAGCAAATTCCAGGAACCAGCACAGGAAGCCACTCGTGTCTGGGGGACAGAGGGGTTCACAGCTGGTGAGGTACACTGCAGCCCCATGCACTCCAGCTATCCCTAGAAGACTATTTCTTGGGCTTCCTCTTACCTATTTCACTCTCGGGACAGAGGGAATTCTAATACCACGTTGTCTGCTCTTATTTGTTTAAGGTCTCCGTGGAGTTAAAGGTAAATGTGCAAGTTTGTCTGGTTTGAAGGTGAGAGTTATAATAGGCAGGGACAGAAAATACATAACTGTAATTTTTATCTATTGTTTAAGTCATTGCTTGTGTAATGGGCATTCTTTAATAAACCACATTACATTTTTTAGTTAGATGCAGGATATTAACTTCCCTAGGACATCCGAATAATATTTAACAGTAAATGGTTCTCTTAAATTTTTACCACATATACTATAGTGTTCATTTTAGAAAAGTAATAAAGTAATATAATGCTTACAGACTATAACTTTACAGGGATTCTTTCTTGAAATTTTTCTAATATTTAAGAATGTTAAGAAATTTGCCTAACAATTTGCATTTTGATGAATTTTCTTTATGGCAATAATTACCGTAGACGAGTTGTCCCTTTTCTTATATTAATTAAAATACTGTGATGGAAAAATATTTTAAAAAGTTAAATATTCCACTTAGAAAAACAAATCAGAAAGCGGAAAGTGAGAAATCTTTCAGAACTCACAACGTTTAAAAAATTTGAGTGAGTATCCAAGATGTAATAAGTCTAAGGATTTAAAGAGTAGAATAATACTCTCAAGTCACTTGGAAATAAATGTTGAGTTTAGTTCTTATATTCAGCGATAAAAATGCATTTGTTCTTCACCCAGATTCAGATCAGACATAATATATCTATCTGGGGAGAGGGGCATGGACGCTTAGAATGGACATTTTAATGAATTTGGTGATTTGAAAAGTGATGTTAAATATTGGAGGTTTCAAATTTGGAAAAGCAGACATAGTTTGACTCTGCGTAGGACCTAACCCTTGAAACTAGACACTTGATTGCCTTCACCTTATCTTCAGGTGTCTCAGGTCACTTGTGATGATAATTGTCTTGTTGATCTTTATAACACAAGAGCATAATTGACCCTTTTGTTAAACAAATAAATAGTTATGCTTTTTTCTTTGCATATTTATGCAACATAAGAAACCTTACATTAAGTTCAAAGCTATTTTTGTTTTATAAATAACTGTGACATTGGTACTTTAAGAATGACTAAGTAATGTGGTAGCCCTACCCTGTGTCCTTGATGTTTTAATGTGCCTATCTTCTTTTCTCTCCTTTGCTTAGCTGTGTAACAAGCATTTGTGGTGTTCTGCTGTTCTTTTTTTGTTTTTTTTTCCACAATGATTTATCTTTTTACTGCCCAGGTCATTAATATGTGCATCTGAGAATTCTCATATTTCAAGACTTTCACTTTCTCTTTTATTTCACATTTTCTCCTGTTACTCAGTATTGCTATCTTTTTTGAATATAAAACATGTTAGAGATTTGCATACTGATCTCACTATTCTGGGAGAAAACCCAACCTTTTGTACTACTGCCAAGTGTGAGAACCACATGCTGTTCACAGTTTGCACTCTTTGACATTAATTTAACTAACCCTATTACTATTTGATTTTCTGCCCTGAAAGGCAGAGATATTTCTAATTGTTATTATTATCGATGCATTATCATCATCATTATTAGTCTGAGTAAACCTTATTATTTAGCAGGGAGAAGAGTACTTGCTCAACCAGGTACTTCAAGGAAAACCACCCTTTCTTGAAGCAAAGTAACATGGGTTTTGTTTTTTCCTGACATATTCTCGTTAAAGTCACCACTGGCCAGAACTAAGACTAGACTTAAAGGAAGAGGAAGATCAGTAGATACCAGCCCCTAGGAATTATCCTTAGCCTTTCATTCTCATTGAAGTGAGTCACCCCCCCTCACAACTGAAGATCTTGATTTTACTCTGCATGGATAAGAAAACAATGCCATGCATACTTGTGTATGCGCGTGCACACAGAGACACACACACAAAGAGAGATACAGCTTCTTCTCCATGAAAACGTATGTGCAAAACGAAAATATTTTCCCATTGGATGCTTAAATTTATGCTATAATTTTATCAGTTAGAAAAAATACAGTTATCACAAGACAGTATTTTGCAAAAGAGTTGCAAACATATTCTTCACTTGAGTCATTGTGTTTGTAAACACAGCACTTTAAAAGGAACTCTATGAAACTTAACTTTTCTAGGGAAAAAGTCAGTTTGCAGTCTTGATTATTTGGCCTGTCTTTTCAAGATGAATGATGCTTAGGGAATGTTCAAAAGGCTGAATTAATAGTGTAAATTCCATTCTTAAACACGTTCTCTCTAAGTGGTAAGCAAGCCTTTCAATTGTACACATTGTAAGGTTACCTAAAAGTTATGCCTCGCATCATATTCAGATAATTAAAATTACAAATCTTGTATGAAATTCTCATAAACTGGCAAAATAAAATAAAATAAAAACACCCACACAAATGCATAAATAAATAGAGAAAAAATATGCTGTTTCTCCGTTTTTATGTACTGAACAATTTATTTTGATTAGTTTTTATTCATAGGCAAGTCAATGCAAACATACTTGGAGGTCATTCAGTTCACACTTCCTCCGGAGAGTAAGAAGACTCTTTATCAGAAATAGCGTCCCTTCCTTGACCTTGGCTGACAAGCAGCCCCTAGATCAACAATGCTCTGGGTTATTATGTTCAAATTAAATGCCTTTTCATATGATGTGATATGATATGAGATGGGATGGGATGAGATGAGATGGGATGAGGTGAGATGAGATGATACCCTACCTGAGAAAGATCCTCGGTCTGTAAAGAAAATTTTAGCTACTTTTTCAGACAGTGAGCAAAACATATAATCACTTCCCTTTGATTTTGTTTGCTAGGTTGTTGAAAACATTTCTTACTGAATTCTTTAATTGAATAAAGTAATGCAGGCACAGGGTACAATTTTTTTGTTTTGTACAAAGAATATATAATGAAGATAACCATTCAATCAGGCTATCAGTTCTACTCATAGGAGGTGATTCCCTATTATGTTGCTAGTGTTGGGATGAAAAGCATGTGTCTGTATATGCACGTATATTTTATAAGTATGTGTATATATATATATATATATATGTATATAAAAACATGTGTGCATCATATATCCATATATATAAATACCCTAAAAACATAATCTAATATGGGAGCATACTCTAAACTCTGTACAGATCTTGCCTTATTAAATTAATTTAACTAACATATTTTAGAAACTTTATATTTATATAGTTTATCGGTTAACTCAGCACCTGCAAACCTTGAGTCTTATTCTGTTGTGAATTGTTTTCCTGATTTTGGCTCATTATGCCTTGCTTCCTCAAATGTTTAGTTATTCTCCCTATGAGCTCATTTGCCTTGCTGCATCATTTGTGGGGATTGGTTTGGACTCTGATTGAGGAAGCGCTCCATTGGAGGTGATAGGCTTCTGCCAACTACCTAGAAGCACTACTAAAATTGGTTTAAATTAAATTTTTGCCTGGAGTTATTTGGAGCCATATAGATAGTATTTATTCATGACCTTAGACCCACATGAGGTTGAACTTGTGGTCAAGAATTGCCAGAGAGTGTCTTTTTTCTCTCTCTCACCTTTGTCTCTACTATCCAGGGTCAGCGTTGAGAGGGAAATGTTTCCTGACAGTCTTGCTCTAGGAGCGGGATATTTTTTAAACTCATTTAGCCACAAACAAATTGTCTTTTGTGAGCTTTAATTAGGGGTCCTCTATTGAAAAAAAAACTCTCACCTTGTGATTACCCCTGCTTTGTCTTCTACCTCTCCCCTCCTCCCCTTAGAGTCTAAACGATAGCCGATGGTTCCAAACGCAAGATAGGAGGCAGATAATTTTAAAGTCTACTCAGTATTTTATTTATATTTGAATGGAACCACCAGGAAATCTGCACCTCTCTTGGCCATCTACGAACTCCTTCCTGGCATCTTTTCTTTGCAATCGTCTGCTTTTACCTGTGCTGGGACTTTATTGCTTTCCACACTTAATATCATAGGGATGATTATCGCTAACCTATTTTTCTTTCTGTTTAATCATGACTTTATTTATCTTAATGCAAAGAGTAGTGTCAGGTCCATGAAAAGTCAATCAGAAATGACAGTTGGGGACCAGGTGATACCCTCAGTCATTGTTACACCCTCATGTACAGTCACCATTGCCAACTTCCGTACATAAAGATACACGAGATCTGACTATGAATTTTTTTCCATGCACTGCCTAGTAGTAAGCCAATGTAGTCAATGAACACAGGAATTTATTTTTTATCATAGTATTGTAACCAAGCCAGAATTATTATTAGCTATGAGGAGAAGAAAATATCATTCCTAGGCTAAAGGTTTTGTTGTTGTTTTTATTTCTTCATCGGTCAGTTTTCTGAAACAAATTGATATCAGATCTAGGGAATTTTTGTTTTTAAATAATCAATTAAATCTGTATGTGGGATTAAAGTAGTTTAAATAAAATAAAATAAAAATAAAAAGATTAGCCTCTTGGGATTGGTCTAAATTTTAAGAGGATGTAGAGAAAAAACAAAATTGCTATCAGATACCTGAAACTTTGCTACCTGAAGCTTTCTTTTTATCCATCAATCTCTTCTAATCTCTATACAGTAGATATTACATTTATATTATATATTCAGAAATATGCAATCATATGAAGGATTCCTGCTGCATCGCATTTCCCAGCAGAGATTAAGGCCGTTCATTATCCAATGGAACAGCTGAGTCAAGGAAAATAAGCTTCCAATAAGAAAAGGCACAACCCTACAGGCAAAGCTCGTGTTACAGAGCTTTCAAGAAGTGAAAGCCTGTCTTTTAGAGATTATAATCCTTAGCATGTGTTTACCAACCAAAGAAATTGTGAGGCAGATATAAGGATCTTGACTGTTACTTTTTTCCCGAAGTTTTGAATCTTAGCAAAACAATTTCACAGGGGACCCTGGATGTGAAATAAGGCTTTAATTAATGATTAATGTCGTTTAGCTTTAGCATGGCACCATTGGTTTTATTTATTAAAACATTAAACAAAGCTGTAAAGCTTTTTGAAATCCACCAGTGTCATCAAAAGTAATGAATCTGATTGTAATTTTTGTGATGCTCTAGGGAAGAAATGAAATCCACCATGAAGGATTGCAAAAGCAGAGATGCTGTAGAGCCCCTAAGCCAAACCACATCTGTGCAATGCAATCAGAGCCGTCAAATGCATCTAGAGATTGCATAATCAAACCAGACAGGCTGGTTGTCGAAAATCAAGTCCTGAAATCTGACCTGGGGTCTCAACTGGAGGTACACGTCTCATTCTCATTCCAGTCCTCATTTGTTATTGTCATAATACCACCATGCAGTTCTGCATAATTCATTGCACCTGGTGGTGATGTTCGGTCAGGAAAGGCTAAGAACAAGAATAGCAAGAGCTGTGGGATATAATGACATCCTGATTATATATAATGTTGGTTTGAAATCCACTCAAAATATTTGGAGGTATATCAGCCTTTAAATTTACATTTTACCTCTCTTTTTGGTTTCAGGCAAAAATTTAAAACAAAACACAGAAATCAAGTCCTGCCAAACCTATACATTTTCTTGCATACCATTTGAAATGGTAGAGGAAATAGATGGGAGACACTTAAAGAGGGATGGGTCACAATTGTAGAGACAAATCCTTAAAGGTTCTGAATGCCAGAGTCCGTCTGGAACCACAAAATCTCTAGGTATTATAGCTTGAAAAAGCTGACTGTCTTTCATTCCTTGACTACAAATTGCAAAAGATAGAGAACCACTTTGTATTAAGAAAAATAATGTCAGCTTCAGGTGATCTTATGATTGCAAGGTGGTTCTGGAATGGGAAATTTGAGGAGGAACTCAAATTCCTGGATCTCATCCTATTTAGTGCTGCTAGTAGGTTAAATCCTTTCTGTGCCCCATGTGGACCCAGAATCCTAGAATTCATGGGCTTCAATTTATCACTATTTATAGGTTTATAAAGATTTAAAATTTATATGCAAATTACCTTCCAGTGAAATAAATGGAGCCCGCCTCCATTTATTAACTCTGGAAGAGTTCATCAAGCTCCAAAATACCATGCATTTTTCCATATTTATACACAAGACTATACCCATCCCCACAATGATATTAATATTTATTACTACTGGGAGGTCTAGTCTGGTCCACAATCACTCCGGGATACCATAATGGCAACTAGAATGATGAGTGCATGGCCAGGTTCCAGGGAAGGATACATGAGTTTTGTCTTATGAACAGCCGAACTCAAAATTCATTTAAACTTTATTAGATTGGGCAAGAATTCTGAGCAGCTGACTTTTGAAGAGCCTATTGTATTAAGGTTCAAACACAGTTGAAAGAGGGCCCAGAAATCCGAAACCCAGCAGTCTCAGGATGTAGCTTCCAGCAAAGCTCCTGAATCTTCCTCTATTCTGAGTAAGCTGCATATACAAATTGAATGCTGAACACTTAATACCCTGCTAAATTAAAGTATAAGGAAGATACTGAAAGGACACCAGGTCTGAATTTTTAATGACCCTACTAGAGTATTTATTTGCACATAAGTTTTCAAGAAGCTAGGAAAAGCACCTTTTTAAGTGTCCACTTGTTGTCAGTTGTTGTGTTTCTATATGCACCAAAGATTCAAAGTAAGTCTTATTGTTTCTAATTTACAAATGAGGAAACTGGAACTCAGAGAGTTTAAGTTTAACTTGCCTAAGGATATAAAGGAATCTCCCTCTTTTTTTTTTTTTTTTTTAATCTGTTCCATTCATACTCTTTTTACTGCACCTCACAGTCTCCTTATTCCATGTGTCTTAAATGAGTGTCTCCTCTGTTCTGTGTCCAGTGAAGGCTGAGTGGGCTGACAGAGGACTCCTCCTGTTTGTGAACAGGCCTGACTGCATTTTCCCTCTGACTGCCCCCTTTTCTCCAGTTGGTATGCCTTGAATGGGTGGCCTGGGTGAATTACTATTTAATATTGGGCTCTTCTAGATTATGACACGTAGATGTTAGTTTCAATTACAATATGGAAGCTCAAATAATCCCAAGTCAATTTGTTTTAGAGTCTCCCCTTGATTTGCTTTTCGGCACCTGGGGTTTTTAAAGCAACCCAAGGAATTTTCAACCTGTTTTTGCTTAAAAACCTGAATATCTTGTACTATGAAGTTTTACATCTGTTCATTCTGTGATTCCATACGTTTCTAGTTAATAATGCATTAAGCTTATCCAGACTCCTTGTGATTGTCAGATGAACTAGTGATACTGTCTTCATGTGCATTTCCCTCTGATTTTGAGGGGTAGCCTATCCTCATCTTTCCTCTCCAGAAAGAATTTGACTGGTAGAAGAAGTAACTCTTAAAATTTTACAATGCTGTCACACTGTTTTGTCACAGCCACCAAAAGTGCCTGTATGCCTGATTATTAACTTTGTCATGGGATAACTTCCATTTATTTAGTTCTTTCTCAAATCATCTTTCCCACGGAATATCGCTATGTTACTTCTGTTGAAGATATGAGAACATATGAATCTTAGGTATATTTCTGTGCATTGGTTTCTATGCTAATCAATCTTAATTCTGGCATTTCACCTTACAGTATATGCTTCTATCTCAAAGTTCTTTCAAATTGTGGGAACATGCTTGAAAAAGATAACTGCAGCCATTTAAATTTTATACTCATAATAAAAATATATTTTGCTGTAAAATAATTTCTTTTAGAGTTCCTTTGAAGAGCAACAATCTTTGTTAATTTAGCTCTGTTTGTGGGTCATTATTTTTAACAGAATTTTGAAGAGAGAACTAACCACCTCAAAGCAAATAAGATTGACATTTAAATGTTTCTGAGTGTGTTATTGCAGGAAATTCATATACAATGACTGAAATCTAATCAGCCTCAAAAATTGGCAATACTTTCATCTGCATATCATCTTTTTAAGTGCTTTATTATGTTTATTTCTTTAAGTGGATAGATTCCAATGCTATAGTACCTCAATATTCTTTAATGATTTGAAGATATGTCTATTACATTTTTCTACCTAAAATAAAATGCTATTTGTGTAATATATCAATTTTTCCCAATGCCCACAAGATAATATTAGAGGTTTTTTTCTCTTAGAATTAGAAGGTCAAAAGTTTAAAGTATGAGGACTATTAGCAATAATCCTATTCCTTCATTTTACCACTGGGGAAAAAAAGAGAGGTTCAGACATGCCCAGACTATCAGAATTTTATTTGGCAATGCGTCCAAATGTAAATCAATCCCCTTTTGTATTTTCAAGACTCCTCTCACAGCTGGATTCACTCTTCTTGAAATATCAGTCCCATTCCAATCTCTAACTGGGCTGTAGACAAGAAGTGCTCATATAACCTCAAGTCTCTTGCTAGATAGCAATCACTATTCTTTTTTGGTTATCTATTGAACTGCTGGGTTTGGTCCTCAATATTTTTTTTCTGATGAGCTTATTCAGGATACAATTTGCTGTGTTAACCACTGAAATTCCTTATTTCTTGAGCTCCTATGCATCATATCCTTGTGGTATATTATGATAATATGCAATACCTAAGTTGCTTAAATGCACGCACACACACACACACACACACACACACACACACACACACAAATCACAGACATCCCCACTAATGGAATATACACTACATGCTTGCATTTATTTGTCTCCTATCAGCCAGATGCTGCCTGGACACACTTTTGATTTTATTTATTTGGGTTTCTTATTCCTCTGTCTTGCCCTTCTGTTGGGGTTCCCCAATATTTGATTTTGCAGAATCCCAGGGCCTGAATTAGGAATAAATGTATGCTGTTTCAGGATTTGCTAGGAAATTTTTGGAATATGAGTATACATGTGTTGTGTGTGTGTGTGTGTGTGAGAGAGAGAGAGAGAGAGAGAGAGAGAAGGAGAGGGGAAGGGAGAGGGAGAGAGAACCATTTTTAGAAGTGGGCAAGTGGGATGTTGCTGCCTTGGGCAAGCACCTTAACAAGCCCTGTATTTTAGAATACCTTCTTGAAGATTCTGTCAGTCATCCTCTGCTGTCTGGGCTGAGCTTGAGCTGGTAGTACCATCAAGGCAGGGCATCACAAACCTGAAGCGACCTTGTCTCCATTTCTCTACTTTGGGGGCACTCTCTGACTGTCTGTCCCTTGCTCTGCTTAGACCAGATGCCCCAAGGAGCGCTGGAATTTGAGCCTATTGAGTCATATTAGAGCTCATGACCAGGCCTTGATTCTTGGAGAGTGATCTGGCAAGCAGACTATTCCCTCTGGCCAGGACAGTATTTCTTCTGTGGGATTGCATGAGATTCGGTTGTTACAATGGTGTTGGCATGCTGATTTTTAGAGTCAAATTGTTTATGTGGACAGAGACTCTGCAGAAGGTGTTTGCTTGGGGCCCTACATACCTTAGTGACAACTCTGGTGTCTGAGATTTTCAAAAGATGGAAGAGAAAGTCTACGTGATTGGGGATATTTGTGCAAAGACCAGAAGTAGGTGATAGAATAGGTTATTCCAATATCTGGAGCAGGAAGTTCCAGGCAGAGGAAACACCATTGCAGAGACCCTGAGGCAGGAGAATGCTTAGTGTATTTTGAGTAAAATCAAAGAGGCCAGCATAGGAGCAGGACGACTGAGGCAAATGATTGCAGGAGACAAGGAGAGAGAAGTAGAGAGGACCATGCTATTGGAAGGATTTTGTCTTTTACGCTGAGTGATTTGGGAAGAAATTTGGGGACTTTGAGCTTAGGAATAAGATCATCTGCCAGGTTTAAAGGGATGTTTTGTGTCTTCTGATTATGAGTGGCTAAGGCAAAACAGAATGATCAGTAAGGAAGTGATTGTCATAATTCATGCAAGTAAATGATAATAGGTTGGGCTGAAATTGTAGTGGAGATGATGAGAAACTGCTGGCTTGTGAATATAGAAGAAAGTAAAGCTGACATGATTAGACATTGCATGGATGAGATATGGGCATGAGAGAAAGAAGTGTCAAGTTTTCTGGCATGAACAACTAGTAGAATCAACTTGCCATTTATAGAGCTAGGGAAGACTGCATGAGAAGCACTTCTGTGGAAAAGTTATCAAAAATTTGCCATAGAACACATTATATCTCAGATTCCAGTTACACATACTCTTGGAGATGTGGCCTCAGAAACTGAATATATGAAAATTTGGGAGTGATCAGTGTAAGCCTGGCATTGAATGACATGGAACTGGATGAAATCACCCAGGAATTGAGTGTGGATAGGAAAGAGGAGAGATTCAAGGATGGGGCCATGAAGCACTCCAAAATGTAAGGTCTGGAAAGGGAGAAGGAACGGGAAATGAGATAGGAAAGAATGAAGCTGGGAAATAAGAGAACATGAATGGTGTCCTGGAACCAAGTAAGATACTATTGCAGGTGCCATATGATGTTTCCCAGTCCAGCTAATGAGATCTAAGACTAACCCTTGGGGTTAGCAAAGTGGTGGTCACTTATGATCTTGACAGGGCTATAGAGGTGAGTACAAAAACCTGATTGAAGTGAGTTCAAGAAAGAATGGGAGGAGAAGGAGTGAAGAGAGCAGAAAGAGAAACTCTTTTGAGGAGTTTTATTGGACAAGGGAGCAAAGAAATGGGGCAGTTGTTAGAAGGTGATATTGGTACAGGCTAGACATTTTTTAAGTCGGCACATTGCTAGGAATGATCCAGTAGAAAAGGAAAAGTGATGACCCAAGAAAAAGGAGAACAATTTCAGGAGCCATACCCTTAAGTTAGTTACTGAATATGTGCAAAGGAGAAGAATTTTCCTTCAGATAAGGATGTGGACTTTTCATCCATAGTAGCAGGGGCGAAGACAGAACATCTGGATGCAAATTATGGTGAGTTTGTGGATTGTGGAAATGTATGCAATTTCTCTTCTCATTGTTCTGTTTTCTCAGTGAGATACAAACTCAGGTCCAAGGCTATGCTACAGCTAACTCTTTGGCCCTGAGTAAATCATCTTTTCTCTTTGACACAGTTTTCCAATTGGCAAAATAGAAGCTTTAAGCAGAATGTCTCTAGAATCTGCTCCTTTTCCAACTTTCCATAAATCTGTTAATAATAAAGAAATCTGTGGTGAATGTTTATTTCAGAAATAATATCCTCCTGAGCAAGATAATGCCACATGCCATAGGATCTACAAGACCAGGCCAGTCATGCATTCTGTCTTTTTATTACAACTCTGAAGAGCCAGAGAAAATGATTGGGCCAGCTTTGGTCCATTGTCCTCTTCTGGAACAATCCATTCTGACCAGCAGAATAGGGTAACATGATACAGGCATATGCCTGGGGATGTTCTCAGGGTAGGGAGAGTTGTGGGGAGTAAGGCAACCCCTAACTTGCTGGTTGTGCCTCTTTGCCTCAGGCCTCATCTCAGTCACCCTCTTGGCTTCTAACTAACATAAGACATTCCTTCTCCTGGAGAAAGTGCATTGATTTTTTAATTGAAATAATACCAGTTATATTCAACTAAATTCATAAATGAAGAAAGTTGAATTTTTTCCCCCTTTTCCTAGATATCCCATCATTACCAAGGTTTTCACAGTGAAAAAAATATGAGGCAAAATTCCCCAGGTGAGAACTCCTGCTGTTACCAAAAATAAATATGACAGAAATAATAATGTTAACTTGTACAGTGATTTATGGCTTAAACAGTGTATTTTCATTCCCATTTCCTCAAGCCTCACAACAGATTTTTGTAGCAGACACTGTTGGATTCCTAACTAGAACCAATACCTTCATTCTTGCTTACTTTCAGAATCCAGATTTTATTCAGGCATGTGGCAGCAATAGGCTGAACCTGGGGTATATATCATGCTCCATCTGACCAGTCGTATTGGCCCTTATCCACTTCACCATGGGTTGGTTTAGAGGTGCCATGTGATGTGACACAGTTCCAGTCAATAGCACATAAGGGAAAGTCAGCTGGAAGATGTCTGGGAAATATTTTCCTTTCTGATAAAAGGAGACCAATGACATGATGCTGTCCTTCCTTGTCCATATTTTCTTTCCTTTGGGACCCTGCTGCCTGAGTATTGGGTTTGGGAGTTGTTGCAGCCATCTTGTAACTATTGTCGGGGCTGCATCTGACACGATGTAGATGACTGAGCAGAAAGACAGGAAGACCCTGTGTTTTCAAGTCATCTACAAGCTATTGGATGAACCAACTTTAGAATTGCCTCCTTGAATTTTTAGGTTCTATTACTGACTGTTGAAGTCATTCTCCCTAATCCATTTTGCAGATAAGGGTACTGAGACGTGCAGATGTTAAGTGGCATGTTCAGTATCACATAGCTGATAGATGACATTTTCCAAACTCAAAACCAAATCTGTTTCCACATGTCTTTTGCAGAGTCTGGTGGTCTTTTTACAAAATCACAACAGATTTCTAACTTGGTTAATGTTTGATTCCAACTAAGCTCCACATTCATTTTATATTTTATTATGGTAAGATATATACAACCTAAAGTTTCCTATTTTAATGATTTTCATGTACATGATTCAGTCATATCAATTACTTTCATGAGGTTTGGTACCATCACCACCATACTTTATCAAACATTTCATCACCCTGGGCTGATTTGAAAGGATAATCCTGATCCATCTTGTGGAGGCAACCATTTTTTTTAATCCCTATGCAGTACTATTGATTGGAAACTTGATTAGATTATCTCTGCAGAGATGTGGCACACCTGATTGTGGGTATTAACCTTTGATTAGAGGGAGATGTGACTCCACCCATTCCTGGTGGGTCTTGATTAGTTTACTGGAATCCTTCAAAAAGAAGTAACATTTTGGAGAAAGCAAGAGAGCCATGAGAACCATGAGAGCCCAGATAGACAGAGAACTTTGGAGATGGAGAAGGAAAATGCTCCTGGGGGAGTTTCATGAGACAAGAAACTTGGAGAGAAAGCCAGCAGATATTGCCATGTTCCCCATGTACCTTTCCAGTAGGGAGAGAAACCCTGGACTTCATTGGCCTTTCCTGAGTGAAGGGAACCTCTTGTTGGTGCCTTAATTTGGACATTTTTTAGCCTTGCTTTAAATTGGACATTTTCTAGACTTAGAACTGTAAACTTGCAACTTAATAAATTCCCATTTTAAAAAGCCATTCTATTTCTGGTATATTGTATTATGGCAGCTAGCAAACAAGAACACACCCCAAACAAAAACTCTAAACCCACTAAGCATTAACTCCTCATCCCCCCTACCCCACCCCTCATAATCTATAATCCACTTTCTATCTCTATGATTTTTTGCATATTCTGGCTATTTCACATAAGCAAATCATAAAATATATGTCCTTTTGTGTCTGGTTTATTTCACCCAACATGATGTCTTCAAGGTTCATCCATGTTGTAGCATGTATCAGAACTTCAGTCTTTTTTATTATGTTCCATTGTATGCATATTCCACATTTTGTTTATCCATTCTTCTGTCGATAGACACTTGGATTACTTCCACCTTTTGACAATTGTGAATAATGTTGCTATGAACACTGGTATCATATCAAATATTAGTTCAAGTCTCTGTTTCAATTCTTTTGAGTATATACCTAGAAGTGAGATTGTCAGGTCATATGGTAGTTCTATGTTTAACTTCTTGAGGAACCCCCAAACTGTTTTCCACAATACTGGTACCATTTTACATTCCTACCAACAGTGTATTAAGGTGCCTGTTTCTCCATAACCTCATAAGCAAATGTTATCTTTGATTTTTAAAATAAATACCATTCTAAATAATAATGACAACAACAATAATAATAGCCATTCTAGTGGGTATGAAATGGCATATCATTGGGGTTTTGATTTGAATTTCCCTAATGGCAAATGACATTCAGCATCTTTTCATGTGCTTATTGTCCCTTAATATATTTTCTTTAAAGAAATGTTTATTCAAGTCCTTTGCCCATTTTTTAATTGGGCTGTTTGTTTTTTATTTTTATTGAATGGGTGGGAGTTCTTTGTATGTTGTAGGTATTAAATCCTTATCAGGTATGTAATTTTCAAATATTTTCTCCTATTCTGTACGTTGTCTTTTCATTTTCTTTGAGAATGTTTTTTAATGTATAAGTGTTTTTAATTTTGAAGAGGTGAAATTTATTTGTTTTTTCTTTTGTTGCTCATGCTTTTGGTATAAAGTCTAAGAATCTATTGCCTACTGCAGGTCTTGAAGTTATTTCCCCATTTTTTAAAAAATTAAAATTGTATTAGAGAAGTTGTGGATTTACAGAACAATTATGCATAAAATACAAGATTTCCATATACCTCCCCACCACCAACACTAGTACTGGTGAGGAAAATTTGTTACAACTGATGATAGCACTTTTTTTGTAATTCTACTTTTTTTTTAAACAATAGTTACTTCTGTTACAATTGATGAAAAATAATTAAAGTAATACTATTAACTTTTGTCCATAGTTTAATAGGGGTATTTCCCCTATATATCCCCAAATTATCATTTTTTTTTTTCATACTTCTTTATTTTGTTAATCATCTACCCATACACTGGATAAAGAGGTGTTATTCCCAAGGTTTTTACAATCACACAGTCACAAGTTGAAAGCTGTATAGTTATACAATCATCATCAAAGATCAAAGCTACAGGCTCATAGTTCAACATTTTCAGGTATTTCCTTCTGAGTATTTTAATACACTAGAAACTAAAATGAAATATCTATATAATGAGTTAATGGTTATAATCATTGTTAAATCCTAACTTTTCAGTTATACCTCCTCCCTCTTATTTGAACATCCTCTTAATCTGCAGGGATATCTGGGCAATGACTATTCTAACTTCTTCATTCTGAAAAGGGGTGTCAACATTATGGGGTAGAGGAATGAAAGTGGTTTGATATTCTTGGAAAGCCTGGTATTGCTCGGTTTCAAGGCTTAGCTGGCATAGGAGCCATCTGGAGACTTTAAATTTCTGAAAAAATAAACTTAATTGGTAAAAGTTGTATAGACTTTTAGGTAGAGCCCAGGGCATTCTTTATTTTGTTTCACTTCTCTTCCTCATTTTGATCAAGAAAGCATTATCCGTTCCATAGTGCCAGGGTCAGGTTCATCCCTGGGATTCATGTCCCACATTGCCAGAGTGACTTATACCCCTGGGAGTCATGTACCATGTAGGGGTGGTGGTAGTGAGTTTATTTGCAGAGTTTGGCTTAGAGAGAGAGGCCACATCTGAGCTATAAAAAAAAGGTTCTCTGGTGGTGACTCTTAGGCATAATTATAAGTAAGCTTAGCTTTGCCATAATAGAAATAAGTTTCAAAAGGACAAGCCTCAAGATAGAGGGCTTGGCTTATTAAATTGGGAGTCCCTATGCTTGAGAGAATATCAGGAATTCCCTAGGCAAGGAATTTTTAAAGTTCCACATTTTTCTCCATTCCCTCAAGGGACTTTGCAGATACTTTTTAATTTTCTGCCCCCAATACTCTGGGATATATCAGGGGATTACAATAACCTGTACAGAATAACCAGCTCTCATTCCGTATTCTAGATTCCAGGTAATTACGTTGTTTACATAAACTGGCCATACAGGTTAAATTAGATAGTGTGCTATGGAAAATTTAAATTTTGGGCAAAATAACCCTCTCTTCCTTTAGTTTCACACAAGTTGAAGTTATAAAATACAGACAATCATCCTTTACCCTGTACTCTGATTTACCTTATTCCTAACCAGATTAGCTTCATTCATCTCTCTAATTGAAGTCTGATCTCTTTTTAAAATTCTTTAACAGTTGCTGTATGGCATAATGCTGATTTTCCGAGCTCTAGAATGCTAACTCTGAGTCTCACGTGTCACACATATACTGAAAGCTCCAAGGAAATATCAGGTTATACGCAAAGATCACAGCGAATCAGAATTTAGAGATAACAGTTAAAACTCAGGAATAAATGTGACTGTTATAAGAACTTACAATCTATTAAACTTTATAATGAGCCTTAGTGAACAGTCTGGACTCCTTAATCATCTGCACACTGTTTATCTCCTGTTAACCTATACTCTCAAATTTAATTCCCAGTGTTTGTTCATTATAGCTAATTTATATTAGTCAGACCATATAACATTTGTCCTTTCATTGCTGGTTTATTTTACTGAACATAATGTCCTCAAAGTTCATTCACCTAGTTGCATGCCTCATGACTTCATTCCTTTTTTCCACCGCACAATATTCCATTGTATGTATATACCACAGTTCGCCCTTCCACTCATTAGTTGATGTATCATTGGGCCACCTCCATCCATTGCCAAACATGAATAATGCCGCCATGAACACTAGTGTGCAAATGTTTATTCATGCCCTTGCTTTCAGTTCTTCTGAGTATATACCTAGCACATGGGCTGCAGAATCATACGGCAATCCTATACTTAGCATCCTATGGAATTTCCACACTGCCCTCCAGAGAGGTTGCACCATTCTACTTCCCTACCAACAGTACATGAATGTCTCTCTCTCCATGTCTTCTCCAGCATTTATGTCTTTCTATGCTTTTCAGTTTTATTGAGATATATTCACACACTACAAAAACCATCCAAAGGCTATAGTCACTGGCTGATAGTATCATCACATAGTTATGCACACATCCCCATAATCAATTTTAGAACATTTTCATTATTCCAGAACAGAAATAAGAATAAAAAATTAAGCCCAAATCCTCCCATACCTCTTATCTCCCTCATTGTTGACTCATAGTATTGGTTTAGTAAATTTGTTACTGTTGATGAAAGATTATTAAAATATTACTGGTAACTATAGTTCATAATTTGCAATAGCTATGTATTTTCCCATATACACCTCTATTATTTTTTTTTTACATTTGTAGTGGTTCATGCAAGAATTTATTTAGATACATGACTTTAAACAACCACTTTCAATCTAATTCACCTACCATATGTTCCTATACTTATAATTCCAATGACAAGCTACCATCTCCTCTATTCATTCTCAAATATTTAAGTTCAACCACGTTAACAATTCTGTATATATTAGGTAACCGCTCCTCCTTCTCTAGCCTCTGTCTATCCTAGGCACCCCATATTCTACATTTTAAGGCATGTTCTAGTTAGTTCATATTAATGAAATCATACAATATCTGTCCTTTTGTGTCTGGCTTATTTCACTCAGCTTATGTCTTCAAGGTTCATTCACATGTCACTCAGCTTATGTCTTCAAGGATCTCATCCTTTCTTATTGCTGCATATATTTCCATTATATGTGTATACCACATTTCATTTATCCACTCATCTGTTGATGGGCTCTTGGATTGTTTCTACCTTTGGCAATTGTGAATGATGCCACCATGAATATCAGTGTGAACATGTCTCTTCATGTCCCTGCTTTCACATCCTCTGGGCATATACCAATTAGCTGAGTGGTTGAGTTACAGGGAGCTCAATATTTACTTCTCTGAGGAACCTCAAAACTGTCCTCCATGGTGGCTGAACCATTTTACATTCCTACCAGCAGTAAATAAGTGTTCATATTTCTCCACAGCCTCTCCAACATTTGTAGTTTTTTTTTTGCTTAATAGCGGCCATTCAAATTGGTGTGAGACGATATCGCATTGTGGTTTTGATTTGCATTTACCAAAAAGCTAATGAAGATGAGCATCTTTTCACATGTTTATTAGCCAATTGTATTTCCTCTTTGGAAACATGTCTATTCCTATCTTTTGCCCATTTTATAATTGGGTTGTTATTACATTGTTGGGTTGTAGGATTTCTTTATATATACTGAAATCCAGACCCTTATCAGATATATGACTATTAATATTCTCTCCCATTGAGTTGACTGCTTCTTCACTTTGCTGACAAAGTCTTTTGAAGCATAGAAGTGTTCATTTTTGAGGAGTTTCCATTTATCTATTTCTTTTCTTTTATTGCTTATGCTTTGGGTGTAAGGTCTAAGAAGATACCACCTATCATGAGGTCTTGAAGATGGTTCCCTATATTTTCTTCTATAAGTTTTATAGTACTTATAAATATAAGAGCCCATCTGGCTCTTATATTTAGGTCTTTTATGCTCTTTGAATTCATTTTTGTATAGGCTGTGAGGTAGAGGTCCTCTTTCATTTCTTTGGATATGGATATCCAGCTTCTTCCAGCCACATTTATGGAAAAGACTAATCTATTCCAGTTCACTGGATTTGGGGGCCTTGTCAAAAATAAAATAACCATAGATCTAAGGATCATTTCTCAACTCTTAATTTGATTCCATTGATTAATATGTCTATCTCTGTACTAATACCATGCTGGTTTGACCACTGTGGCTATATAATAAACTTTAAAGACAAGAAGTGTAAGTATTCCCACTGTGTGCTTCCTTTTAAAGATGCTTTAGAATATTCAAGGCTCCTTTTCCTTCCAAATAAATTTAATAATTAACTTTTAGAAATCTTCCTATTTTGTTGTGATTGGTATTGCATTGAGTCTGTAGGTCAATTTGTGTAGAATTGACATCTTGTGACATTTAGCCTTCCTGTCCATTAAAATAGAATATCTTTTCCACCTATTTAGGTCTTCTTTTAGTGATGTTTTGTAATTTTCTGAATACAGGTTCTTTACATCCTTGTCTCAATTATTCCTAGGTACTTGATTATTTAAGTTGTAATCGTGAATGGTATTTTTTTACATAACTGCATCCTCGGTTATGTCATTACTAATATATAGAAACACTACTGATTTTTGTGCTTTAATCTTGCATCCTGCCACTTTGCTGAGTTTGTTTATTAGCACAAATAGCTTTGTCATAGATTTCTTGGTGTTTTCCAAATACAGACTTTTTCATTTGAAAATAATGAGAATTTTACTTCTTCCTTTCTGATTTGGATGCCTTTTATTTCTTTTTCTTGCCTAATTGCCCTAGCTAGAACTTCTGGCACAATGGTGAATAACAGTGGTGACAGAGGGCATCCTTGTCTCATTCCTGATCTTAGGTGGAAGGCTTTCAGTATCTCACTGTTGAGTATGTTGATAGCTATAGGTTTTTCATATATGCTTCTTATCATATTGAGGAAATTTCCCTTGATTTCTACTTTTTGAAGTGTTTTCATTAAGATTGGATGTTGAATTTTGTCATATGCCGTTTCTGCATCAATTCAGTCATGTGTTTTTCCCTTTGATTTATTGGTGTGATGTATTGCATTAACTGATTTTCTCACGTTGAACCACATTTATGTCCTTGTAATAAACCTTACTTGGTTATGGTGTATAATTATTTTAATGTGTCATGGGTTCAATTTGCAAGTATTTTGCTAAGAATTTTTGCGTCTAAATTCATTAGAGAAATTGTTCTGTAGTTTTCATTTCTTGTAGTATCTTTATTAGGTTTTGGTATTAGTGTGATGTCTACCTCATGGAATGAGTTAGGTAGTGCTCCCTATTCTTCAATTTTTTGGAAGAGTTTGAGCAGGAATGGTGTGAGTTCTTGGAATGTTTGGTAAAATTCCCCTGTGACACCATCTTGCCCTAGGCTTTTTTTTAATGGTGTTTTTTGATAACTGATTGCATCTCTTTAGTTGCGATTGATTTGTAGAGGTCTTTTATGTCTTCTTGAGTCAGTGTAGGTTGTTCATGTGTTTCTAGAAAATTGTTCATTTCATTTAAGTTGTCTAGTTTGTTGGCATGCAGTTTTTCATAGTATCCTCTTCAGTGGTTCTTCAGTGGCTATTCAGTGGTTTCATTCCACTCTTGTTAGAGAAAGTGCTTTGAATAATTTCAATCATTTAAAAATTATTATGACATGTTTTGTGCCCTAACATATGATCTATCCTGGAGAATGTTCCATGAGTACTTGAGAAGAATGTATATCCTGGTGTTTTGGGTCCCACAATCTATATATGTCTCTCAGGTCTAATTCACATTGTTTAGATTCTCTATTTCCTTATTGATCCTCTGTCTGATTGTTCTATCTATTGGAGAGAGTGTTGTGTTGAAAACTCCCACTATTATTGTAGAAATGTCTGTTGCTCCCTTCATTTTGTCAGTGTTTGCCTCATGTACTTTAGACCTCCTTGATCGGGCACATAAACATTTCTGATTGCTATTTCTTTTTTGGTGAATTGCCCCTTTTATTAATATTTAGTGTCTTTCCTTGTCTCTTATGTCATGTTTACATTTAAAGTCTATTTTGTCTGATATTGGTATAGCAACTCCAACTTTCATTTTGGTTACTTCTTGTGTGGAATATCTTTTCCCACCTTTAACTTTCAGCCTATTTGTATTTTGGATCTAAGATGAGTCTCTTGTAAATAGCATATAAATGGATCATATTTTTTAATCATTCTGCCAATCTGTGTCTTTTAATTGTGGTGTTTATTCCATTAACATTCAATTTAATTTATTATTGTAATGGCAGTTCTTGATTCAATCACCTTATCCTTTGGTTTTTATTTGCTAGGCCTATTCTCTCTCTCTATTTTCATCCTTTAAGTTACCCTTACTAACACTTCATCGCCCAGTAAGATCTGAGTTTGTTCTAGGGCACTGCTTTGACAGTTGGTCATTTGTATTTCTCAGCCAAAAGAGATCCAAGTTCCCATGCAGAGGTGTAGACAGCACCAATGGGACTGGGTTAGGAGCTGGAGAGGTTCTGAAAAGCTCTGCAGTTCCCTTAACAGGGCCAGGTTCCCATGCAGGGGTATAGCCAGCTCCAATGAGTCTGGGTTAGGGGCTGGAGAGGCTCTGAAAATCCCTGCAGTTCCCCTGCACTTTCTGGTCTGCCCAGCATATGGTCCTGCATGCTGATGTAATTGTCTCAGAAGCTGTTTGCCTCCTGGAGCCCAGGCAGCATCTGACCTGGTGGGGCTGAGACTGTGGGATCCTGTGTGTTCACTTTGCTCAATGTGGGCAAAGTCCCCAGTTTACTTCGGGTGGAGTAGAGTGCCCCCATCTACAGCCATGCCCCAGGCAAGGATTGGGACATCTGCTGCTGTTTCCCTCATGGGTGGGTAAGGGGCCCCAGGACCCAGGGCTGGAAACACAGTCTCTGTCCATGTTTTCTCAGCCTTGTCGTCTCTCACTGACCGGGGACTTGAAATGTCCTTCCCTGTTCCCCTGGGTCCCTAAAGAGTTGATTTGGGTATTTTCCGCCTGGCTACTTTGCTCCTTTTAGGTAAGATTTTGTGGTTCCCTCCCTAGTCCTCCATTTTGGAAAATTCCCCTTGCTGCCCTTTAATTTTCTACCCTCCCCCATGGCTTAAATTCTGCTACAGGTCCTTGTGAACTTGGGTCTCTGTGCCTGGTTATAAATGGGGGTCTGTCTCACTTCTGTGGGAGATTTTCTAGTCCGTGTCCTATTGGGAAGAGGAAGGAATCCTGGTTGCTGCTTCTGTGACCGAGCTGTGTGGGACCAAGTGCGGGAGATGGGAGAAGACTCTAATCTCTCTTAGATTAAGAGTAATCTAATCTATCTGGTTATGTGGTTCTATAAATTTAGGTTTGCCTTTCATTTTGCATTCATTTAACAAGCAATAATTAAGTGCCTACTTTGCAATAAGTACTGGCTATATGCTTGGACTATAGAAAAAATAAGCTCAGGAAATTCTCAGCAAAAGAGCAATTCAACAGAAGGAACAGAGAACACAAGATAATGTAAGACCAGGATAAAAATTGTAACAATGCAGACAGACCTATGTATAGCAAAGAACAGGGGCAAATAGGCAAGGAAGGACCCCTTATAACACAAATTCACTGCAGCTGGTTCTTTGTTCCTGCACACATTGGCCTCTGTGCAATTATAACAAAAGACATTGATGCTCCTGAATCAGTATCAGCAATTATAGATCCTAAAATCTTGAGTATTCTGTGGCCATGGAATATAATGAGTATATCTTGCAAAGCCAAGATCCTGAAGCCACTGTTTTACATGTGAGCAGGACACCTTCTATCAAAACTATCAAATAGTTACCCAAAGTTGTCAATTCTGTTATATCAAAGAAAATTCTATTTAACCTGAATTTTTTGGTTAATTTTTATATTTGAGATTGGGAATGTATATTTATATATGCTTAGAATAATTCTTCAGCAAGATAAGTTGAATGAGAATGTTTCTAGAGGGTGAGATTAAGACCAAATAGCTATCTCTTTTCATCGTGATGGCCCATTAAACTGAAAGGCTTTGTTACCACAGGAGTGGCTTCAGGCTTCTATTAATGAGGAATATTTGGAGAAACTTATACACTCAAGTCCTACTTGATACAATGCTACATTTATTGGGGCCTCTTATTTATAGTTCATTTAAATGATAGTGAGCACTCTACATAGAGATTAAATATGGCCGTTAGAGGAAGCGGATCTCAAAAGGCATCTGGGAGTGCTCTTCTGGCATTACAGCAAATTCATGCTAAACTTCATAGGGCTGTCTTCACAACATTCTGTTTTCCATCTGAGGTTTTGTGGCTTGCTACTTAATCAGGGCTGCTTTTACTGAGCAGAGTCAGAGGCCTTTGAAAGGAATGTTAAATAAAAAAACAGAAAGCAATGACTTCCTAATTGATTAAATACTAGTGTTTGGAGCAAGTGGTGCTATTTTTACCCATGTTATAGTCACTTTTTATTGTTTCCATTTTTGCCATAGTCAATATTGCATTCCATGTATCTTAATGAGGGCTTTGCTTTAAGACTGAAGGGCTTTGAACTCTCTAAGCTTCCATTCAGCTCAGCTGGAGCCCCCGATGGTTGTCTGCTGATCACTGGGAGAGCTCAGAAGACAGAATGTTAGAGCAAATTAGGGCACTCTCTGGTGAAAGCTCGGTTTGTCTCAAACATCCAATGAAGAATATGTTTTTGTTCGCTGAATACATCAGGCTGTGTTGCTAAACTAGTGTAACTGCATATCTATGTGCCCTCACTTTTTACTGTGAGGAGATGCAGCCAATATCAATACAAAACAGTCCTGGAATCAATATGCAAGAAATGAAAAGAGGGAGGAAGACGAATTTGTCCAAAGGCTAGAACCGAATAGAATTGGTCTGTGTAGGTGTTTGTTTTTGCCTCAGCCCTTGATTTGTTCAGCAGCTCCTAGAATCTTGACATTTTTATGCTGTGGTAACATAAGCCCTTGGTGCACTTCAGGGTCTCTGAAAGAGCAATCGGAGAAGAAAGGATGTGAAAGAAATATAAATAAAGGAAAGGAAAAAAAATGAAACAGTCTCAGGAATCTGCAGTAAAGAGAAAGCCCAGGAACAAAAGGACCCTTTTCTCAAGAAGGGAAGAGTCATTTTAAAGTAAAAGAAGTTTTTTTCTCTTTCTGAATTATGCTAATTTGAGAGCTCCTGTTTGTAGGTGTGTGTGCACGCATGCATGCCTACGTGTGTGCTCCCACTCACTCTCACACATGCACAATTGTCAAAAACATGCCATATTATCCCAATTTAGTTTTCTGCAGCATCTCTAGATTTGAGATGAGAGCATTTGCTTAATCTAGAAACTCAGTAACATTGATTAGCATAATCAAGCTCTCCGTATGCACATAGAGCCTAAAAAATGATAATAAAAAACAACATCTATTTCTTAATTGGAGAATGTAATGCTGTGCGGACAAAAATAAACATCCTTGGACTATAGTGGGATTTGTGGAGCAGGAGAAAGGAAGTGTTTAGTATAATAGTTTCTCTAGGCCTTGGATGACATGTGTGAGGAATTCAACTCAGGTTGTAGCTCTTGGAAAATAGGAGTCCTCTATTTGTATTCTCTATATTTCCTCATGTCTTCCAAGACAGAGATTTGAACATTTTAGATGCTTGGTTATCTTTTGTGGATTACAGCACTGTTGTGTTCTTGTTCAAGCAGAGCTGTATTTCTTTGAGGCAAGACAATAGCTGCAATGGACACTAAAGCCATTGGAATCCTTCAGTCCTGTATTGATTTCTCAACAGGATTCGACATGATGGTGTGATCTAGTTGCTTAGACTATGAGTGTTGAAAAGACTGCATGGTTTAAATCCCAGGTCCTGCACTTACAGACTATGTCAACATGGGCAATTTATGTAATCTAGAGAAGCCTTGTTTTCACCATTTGGAAAATGAAGACAATGGTATCAACTTCACAGGCTTGTCAGAGGGATTTAAAGATTTTATATATGTAAAAGAAACATTCCTTGAAACATATCAATAACTCTAAAATGCTAGCTGTTATGTGATCACTTATCATTCAACCCCCCCAAATTTTCTTCTCTTGACCTTCATGAAATCTATCTCTCAGACTTTTGGGTTCTATATGAAGTTTTCTTTCCTTCTCCTCTACAGTCTTTTTGGGCAAGATAAAAAATTTCATGACTTCAGTTCCTTCTATATGCTGAGGATTTCCCAATCAGTAGCTCCATCTAAGATCTCTTGCCTAAGCTCAGAGCTTTAAATGCAACTGTTTAAACAACAATGACCCACCTAAATTTGACAGCAAATACTGAACACATCATTATCTTCTCAAGTCTGCAAACTCTTCCATATCCCTTTCCTCATTGAATCAAACCACTGTTTATTCAGTTGCCCATGCTGGGAAAACTAAACATGACCCATTATATTCTTTTTCATCTATGCAAAAATCTCAAGCATGATCAGATCACCAAAAGTTGTGACCCAGCTCTTGCTGCAGTAAAATCTCAACAGGTCTTCTGACACTAAAAGCCCTGCTCGAATGAATTTTCTTCCTTGAGGCCATAGCTGCAATGATCTCTGTGTCTTGCTCATAATAGAGAAGTGGAGCGGTAGAAAACTACTTATTTTTTTAAATCACATAGAACATTTAGCTAGTTACCAAAGTTTGTATTTATATATTTAATTTCAAAACATTTTAATTTTGTACTCAAATAATACTTATGCACCATTTAAAAAGAAGTGAAAAGATGGTGTTTAAGTATGTAATTACAAAAGCAGCTATTTTCTACCTTTTAATACTCTAACCCTTCTTCAGAGATGGCTACTCAGACAATTTAGGCTGTTCCATTCCTTAATTCATCAATTTTATTCATTATATAGTAGCTTCCTACTCTGATGAAGAAAGACTTAGCAAAATAGAACACCCCCATTTCCTCTCAACCTGCTTCCTAATAGTGTTATCAATCTATCATTAATTAATAATCAGTGTTTACATTATTTTGACTGTATAAATATAGCTCATATTAGTTCATCAAGTAACATTCAGTGATAGTCCCTCACAATTAAAAAAATTTTACAGCATTGTTTTCCCTGGTATTTCTAATTGTCTTCTTGCATTATTAACATTCTATTATTAAATTCTCCTTACCCTCCTCTTTTCTTCTTTGTGATTTTTCATCTTTTTGCCTTTTCTCCTATCATCGCTATCTTTTACTGTCTGCTCGTAGAATAGGTCTGAGCTGTTCAGATTCTCAAGAATGGTATAAACTTTCTTAAATCCCATATTTTCCTGTATATGACCTAAGAGCCACTTAGCCACATGCATTACCTGACAGTAAAGATTGGAGAGCTGTCTTTTAGCACTTATGTTTATTTTATTCCAGGGAAGCACAGCCATCAGCCTTGGACTTCTATTTCTCCTCTTCTCCCCCCACTCCCTGCCATGATATAGGGTATTTCTCTATTATGATTTCACCTTCATTTTGTTTGAACAAATATATATAGTAACTTGCTAAGAAAGATTGATAGAATATACATTTTCTACATCTCTGTACAGCTAAAAATGTTCTTATTCTCATTTAATGATTATTTGATACTTTGCTGAAATATGGAATTCCAAAATTTAAAAAAAGTTTATTTATACCCAGAGGTTTGAAAAGTTATGCATTTTTTCTAATATCCAATGATTTAGAGACATTTACTGTTTATCTAATATTATTTTCTATTGTTAAGACCCATTTATTTCCATCTCTGGAAGTTTTTAGTATATTCTGTTTATTCTTGGTGTTCTGAAATTTCACAAGGATGTGTCTAGATATGAGTCTTTTTCAATCATGGAACACTTTCCGTCTAGAAATTGTGATAACTTTCAACTCTGAGAAGATTTCATATTATTTCTTTAATAATTTCTTCCTCTCTGTTTTGACTGTTGTTTTTTCCAAACTCTTGACTTGACTCCCTCAATTGATTTCCTGAGTCTCATCTTTTCTTTACATACTACATTCTTAGTAGGATTTTGGTACTATTTTATTGGGGATTTGATTATACTATTTTTTTTTGGTTTGTTAAAGTTGCTGGGATTCAATATGCCAGAAATGGAATGGCTCTTAAAAAGGGAATTTATTAAGTTACAAGTTTGCAGTTCTGAGTCCACAAAAATGTCCAAACTAAGGCATCCAGAAAAAAATACCTTTACTCAAGAAAGGCTGATGTTTGTTACATGGGGAGGCACATGGCTGGCTACTACTGGTCCTGTTCCTGATTCCATCATTTCCAGCTTTTGATGCCAGTGGTTTCCTTTCTAAGAAAGCATCTATAGGCCTTCACTTAACTCCTCTGGGTTCTGGCCTGCTTAGCATCTCATGGGAAGGCCCATGATGACATCTGCTGGGTCTTGCATCTCCAAACATTCCTGTCTAGGCATTGACTCTCCATGTTGACACTCCAAGCCTCTCCAAATGTCTGTGTCTCTGTTAGCCCTTAAGCAACTATCTTTTCTCTAAAATGTCTCCCCTTTTAAAGGACTTGAGTAAACTAATTAAGGCACACCTTGAATGGGTGGAGCCATATCTCCATCTAATCAAAAGGCCACACCCACAATTGGGTACGCCACTCTCCATGGAAACAGTCTAACCAAAGGTTTCCATTGTACCACGTTGAATCAAGATTAAAGGATATGGTTTTTCTAGGGTACACACACTTTCAAACCAGTACACTTTCCAATGCTGCTTACCTGTTCTCAATTGCAGTCATTAATTACTGATTTCCATGAGCTTTTTCTTATGCAAAAAAATTTAGCTTTTCTCATAGCATATCATTCTTATATTTTGGATAAAATATCTTATCCCTAGGGATGCTACACTTTTTGTTTGCATGATTTCTTAAATTTTTTATCTGTCCTCTACATTAGCACTATGCTCTTGGAGATTAATTTTTATGCATGTTTATTTTGATTTCTCTTTTGAATTTTAAACTTTCTTAAATATCTGGTGATTCTTGATTTTGATTCATATTTTCAGTGAAGAGTACCAAGATTTTGGGGTCTAATTCTATCATCCAATAAAAGGAACCAGGCCTTTCTGGAGAAATGGCTGATTTTAGGAATGGGACACAGATTATAAAGCCTGGAGCACCTTGTAGTGCCAGAAAATGAGGAAATGCTTAAAAACACCCACACAACAATAACAATAATGAAATGTAATAATGGTGGCCCATCAAAGGAAAGCAGAAGCCAACTGAGAGAGCTCCCAATATCCCAGTGACTACAGCTGGAAGTTTTGAGAAACAAAATAGATAATACAGTATAAGATTATAACTCAAAATATGCAATGATTAACCATAAGTCCATTCTGATATCAAATAAATGGTTAGATAAATAAATAAAAGAAGGAATATATAAATCTGCCATTCAGAAGGATTCCAAATAATTTATGTATGTGATCCACTCTCAAGGAGGGGTAGCATAACTCATCACTTCTGAAACTGGGGTTTACGCAGTGACTTTCCAAAGAGTAAAGTATAGAAAAAGGAAAATAAGAGTATCTTTGTAGTGGGGAAACCTGACAAACACAGCCAGGTGATCAAGTGTTAATAATAATAAGTCATGTTGTCAGCATATCCTTGGAATAATGTGTTGAGAATGGTGATTTCTGTGATCTTCTTCACAAAAGCCTACAGTGCCAGTCTAATCATAAGAAAAACACCCACCACATCCCAGTTGAGGAATATTCTACAAAATACCTGACTAGTATTCCTCAAAACTGTGAAGGCCACAAAAAGCAAGATATGTCTGAGAAATTATTGAAGTTTAGAGGAACCTAATGAAACAGGATGACTAAATGTAATGTGGTGTCCTGGAAGGGAATCTAAATAGAAGAAGGGCATTAGGTTTAAAAAAGTAAGGAAATTTGAATATACACTTTAGTTAATAATATGGATCAATATCAGTTCATTAGTTGTGTCAAATGTACCATGTGAATGCAAGATGTTAATAATAGTGGAACTGTGTGAGGGATATATGGGAATTCTCTGAACCACCTTTGCCCTTTTTTGTAATTCTTCTAAAATTAAAGACTTATTTACAAATACGAGGCAGTTAAAAAGGTTGATGGGAGCTCTGTGTACGTGAGTGAAGTCCATGTGATAATCTCTACTTAGGGGAGAATGAGTGAGGAGATGTATTTTTTTGGAAACCGTTCAAATTTGTTTGAAAATCTCTCTCTTACTTTTTGGCTGAGAGCAGGTGTTCAGCTTCGTTGAGTGAGAATAGAGGAATGTGGTGGGAAGTTGGGCTTTCTTTAACAGGTTTTCGAATACTAATTCCCTTTCAGGCCAGCAGTTTATAACCTGACCTGTCTTCTTTGGCATTTCTAAATTCAAAGCATTTCTGAAGTTTGCAGGGAGAAGTGACCTTCACCATTGCTGTTTCCCTGATGATCCTTGCTTGATATTATGAACTTCTCCAGGAAACTTCTCTCTCTGTGCTCCATCTTCTGATTTTTAAAAAAAATTATCTCTAGGAAACTCTCCATTCTCTGTGTGTGTGTATGTGTGTGTGTGTGTGTGTGTGTGTGTGTGTGTGTCTCCTTTATTGTCACATATCAGGGCTTTGGGAAGAGGAGATAACCAAGGTGTTCAATATGCCACCTTGATTCAGCTTGACCTAGAAATCTGGAATTATTTTTCTCAAGTAGATGTTCTTTTTGCCTCAATGATTCTTTTTCTTACTGCCAGTGCACTTTACAAATACACTGGAAAGTCATCACAGAAAAGGAATGAGCATTAACTAGGAATATTTTATGATTTCCTTTGTTGTATGTGATGGATGAGTGTTCTTTTTCTTTTTTTTTTTTTGAGGGGGTACATGGTCTGGGACTTGAACCTGGGTCTCCTTAATGGAAGGTGAGCATTCTATCACTGAATTATGGGTGCACCCTGGATGAGTGGGTTTAAGCTTGAGATTTGTGGTTCTGGCTCACTCTCACTCTATTGGTTTTGCTTACAAGAATAGAAAGTGGCCAATTATGCATTTTATGGGAAACACGTGTGTGGTAGTTAGGTTCCAGTGTCAACTTGGTCAGGTGAAGGTGCCTAGTTCTGTTGCTTTGGACATGAGCCAATGGTACGCGAACCTCATCTGTTGCTCATTACATCTGAAATCGGCTAGGTGGCGTGCCTGCTGCAGTGAATGATGTTTGATTTAATTGGCTGGTGCTTAAATGAGAGTGCTGAACATAGCACAGTCCAAGCAGCTCAGCATACTTCATTTCAGCACTTGCAGCTCAGCCCAGGCCTTTGCAGATGCAGAAAGGAATCACCCTGGAGAAAGTTGTTGGAATCCAGAGGCCTGGAGAGAAAGCCAGCAGAGATCACCCTGTGCCTTCCCATGTAAGAAAGAACTTCAGTTGAAAGTTAGCTGCCTTTCCTCTGAAGAACTGATGAAATAAATCCCCTTTTATTAAAAACCAATCTGTCTCTGGTATTTTGCATTCTAGCAGCTAACAAACTAGAACAGATTTGGTACCAGAAGTGGGGTGCTGCTGCAGTTTGCAAATACCAGATATGTTGGGATGGTTTTTTGGATGGATAAGGGGAAGATTTTGGAGGAACTGTGAAGAGAATGATGGAGAAGTCCTGGAGTGCTTGAAGAGACTGTTGGTGTAAATGGAACCACTGCCAATCTGGACAAAGGGGGACACAAAAGGGACAAATTAGAGTTTGCAAAGTGAGAACCATGGAAGTTCAGGTCTGAAGCCAAGAAACCTTGGCCAGGAGAGTGGACCCACCCATATATGGAGAGGGTGAGTTTGCCCTGAGGACAGAGGATGTGTCTCCCATCTCATTGCAGTGGAAGAGTTGTGCTGCCTCAGGCCTTTGAGAAGGTACAGCATGCTACTTGGGGACTGGGGAGAGCCTGGCTGTCACCACATGGGGGGTTGAGCATGTGCCCTGGAAATGGCAGAGAGCCCAGTTGTGGCCCTGATGCCTGGAGAGAGGGGAGCCAAGATAAATGTGGTCTTCTCAATGTCCCCCAAGGTTGATTTGGAAAGAGGAGGGCCACTGCATAGGCCCTTGGAAAGGGTGGGACTGCCACTTTCTAAAGCTGAAGGATAAATGCCTTTCAGATTTTGAAATCCAATGGTGTTTACCCTGCAGTTTTTCCTTCCAGTTTCTCCCTATGGATCTTGTGACTGTCCCTCCTTTGCATATTGGCACCAGATAACCTGTTTTGAGATTCATAGGTGCACAGACAGAAAAAAATTTGTGCCACTTTAATATCATTTAAGGTGATGCATATAGTTGCCCAGTAGACAAGGGGTGGACATGTGGTAGTTAGGTTCAGGTGTCAACTAGGCCAGGTGAAGGTGCTTAGTTCTGTTGCTGTGGACATGAGCCAATGGTACGTGAACCTCATCTGTTGCTTGTTACATCTGCGGTCAGCTAGGAAGCGTGCCTGCTGCAATGAGTGATGTCTGATTTAATTGGCTGGTGCTTAAATGAGAGAGCTCAATGTAGCACAGCCCAAGCAGCTCAGCATACCTCATCTCAGCACTCGCAGCTCAGCCCAGGCCTTTGGAGATACAGAAAGAAATAACCCCGGGGAAAGTTATTGGAACCCAGAAACCTGGAAAGAAGGCCAGCAGAGATCACCCTGTGCCTTCCCATGTAAGAAAGAACCTCAGTTGAAAGTTAGCTGCTTTTCCTCTGAAGAGCTGATGAAATAAAACCCTTTTATTAAAAGCCAATCTGTCTCTGGTGTGTTGCATTCCAGCAGCTAGAAAACTAGAACAATGTGTTTAAGTTTTAATCCATAGATCCAGCCCTTATCACTTGTATCCTTGGTCCATTCACCTCCATCTTCGTGGGATATATCCAGAAACAATTTGTTTATCAGGACCATTTTCTTCAACTCAGAAAACAGAAGGAAGACTGATACATTTTCTGGTGAGATAGGTAAGCTTTTCATCCCACCAGTATAATGGCAAAGTTACTCTTGTGAAATACACATAATGAAATGTTTTCTCTTCCCTTCATCTTTAGAACACTGATGAGATGGGTCTAAGTGCATACAAGTGATTCTCAATGAGGAGGTCAGACCATCTTCACCACCCCCATGTTCCCAAGGTTTCAAAACCTTTTGAATTGGGCTTACTAAATTACTCAGCTTCCCTGAAATGCTTATATATTTCCTTGGGGGCATATCCCACCCTCCCATCCCCAGAATTCATCACTGCCTTTTGTAAGCCATGGCCACCGATGGTATTGGTTTGTACCCCTAAAGATATACCCTTGAGAGAGAATCCCTGTAATCATATGCAAAACATTTAGTACCCCATGCCTTGTTTTCTTCCTCAGTAAAACAGAATAATAGCACACAACTTAAAGGATTCCTGTGAGTGCTAAATGATACACTGCATGTAGAGTGTGACTGGTATGTAAACAATCAGTACATATCAGCTATCATTATTTCAGTAGAAAATAAAGACTGAAACCCACAAATATAAACAGGGCATGGGGACATATTAATGTATGCTCAGCTCAACAAATGTTTACCAAATAACTACACTGTACTTGGGGTAAAGGGTGATTAATGTATTGCTTACTTCTTATAGGTTCTTGAAGTCTATGGGACAGAGTCCTGCATGAAACCATAGTCATAATGCAGTGTTACTTTATACATGGGTTGCTTGACGTATGCAGAGGGTGCTGTAGGAGCAAAGAGAAGAGGCAAATTCATTTGGGATGGTTTAAGGAAAGGTATTAAGGGCACTATAAGGTCTAAGCTTGGTGTTTTCAGTCCAAGTTAGATGCTTCCATTGCATTTTCCCATAGCCCCCTGGTATTATCTTCATCATAGCTGATAATGCATTCTATGTATTCATTTATTTGTACCTTCCACATATCTCTGAGCTCCGTAGCTAAAGATAGTGGTTGCCATTCATCACTGTATCCCTTGCAAATAAAACCACCTGAGTCATAGCGCGCACTAAGTAAAAGAGTGATTGAATGAATGAAGTAATGAAACAGAAGCTTGTTAAATGTGCCCTTTCTTCCAATCTAAAGATGTGTGTCTTCACTGATAAACCACAGATGGTAGCACCAAGAGGAGCAGTTCTTTGGCAAAGATTTCCCCAACAGAGGCCATCTGATATTGTCTGATGCAGTTAGTATCACATGGTTTTCTTATTTACACCCCTATTCCATTATGTATCAGCTGTAGTTGATGTGGGAAACAGAGAGCTGCTGGCTAGGGAAAGGCTATTAGCATGTTGTGGTGACTTAAGAAAAGACTTCCTTCTAATTGATCTGTACTGCACACACAAAAAATGCACTTAATACATTTGAGAGATAAAGTCTGTGGTTACTGAATAGCAAAGTGGCTTTAGCTCTACTTTTCAACCACATTTGGAAGAAGAAAAGCCTAATTAATTAATTTTCATATAATGTCATGCAAGGAAGCATCCACCTTAGCATTTCTGAGACCTCAGTGGCAAAGTGGAGTTTGGTGAGACTGTATATTTCCAGGAAAAACGAAATGTTGAATCTAAAAAATATGTAATTTATAATACTTTAAGAATTGAAATTCCAAACATAAATACTCACTAGAAAATCTATTGCTTAAAAAAAATAGAATGTTCCTTGGGAGGGTTAGTGGACAATAAATTAGAAAGCAAGCTTGTGATATATAGGGTATGAAAAGCCAATGTGTTTTCAGTTTGCACATGCTCAGGTTCTGTTTCATGGATCAGTTCACTAGTGATTTCTTTCTACAAAGAATTGGTAAAACCATGGTCAAAATTCTGCATGAGAGGACACAGAGAAAGCGGGATCAATTGAAACATGAATATTAAAAAAACTCACACATCTGTACATTGGCAAGTTAAATAAATACGCAAGGAGTATGTGATGACTTTTATTCAGATATTTAATGACAGAAATGAATAGAGAATTTTACCCAGGGAAAATTGATGATAAATATTCCCCACTGACATAGCTTCAGACTTTCCTAATATTGTGGAATTAGTCACCTGAGTAGACAATGCTATATTTCCAACCATCCTTACTTAATATTTAATTTCTCTATATTGTAAGACAAATGTGTGGGCACAAAAGGTAAGTAAAAAATTCAATTTCACTCTTTAAATAACAAATCAAATGTAATCTTAAGGACACTATAACATCATTGGTTGGATGTATATTTTTATAAAGATATATGTTTTTATAATTTTTTATTCAGCTTTTTTAAAGCTTGACTTTTGTTTTGTATGCTGTATGGCAGGGGTCACATTTCATTCTTTTTCCATGTGAGTATCCATTATTGCAGTGCCATTTGTTAAATTTTTGTTTGTTTGATTTTTTGTTTGTTGGCTTTCTTGTTTGTTTGTTTTTTGAGGAAATGCACGGGCCAGGAATCGAACCCGGGTCTCTCTCCTGGCAGGTGAGAATTCTACCACTGAACTACACATGCACCCCCCATAGCTCAACTTTTAAAATATATTTTATTTAAAAAGTTTTATTTTTAGAACAGTTTTGGTTTAAATAAAAAAATGGAATGAGAGTACAGAGTTCCCATGTACCCCTATACCTGGTTTCCTCTATTATTAACATCTTACATGTTGTGTATATATATATATATATTTTACATGTATGGCACATTTGTCTCAATTAATGAACCAGTACTGATCCATCTTGTTAACCAAAGCCCATACGTCCTTTAGATGTCCTTACATGCTTTTTATATTCAAGTATACCAACCAGGATTCCACATCCCATTTCTTCATAATGTCATTTTAGACTCTTCTAGGATGTGACATCTTAGCAGATCCTTCTTGTTATTGATGGTCTTGACAGGGCTGAGAAGTACCGGTCAGACATTTTGTAGAATGTCCTTCAAATTAGGTTTGTCAATATTTTTTGTATAGTTAGACTGGGGAGATTTGTTTCTTGGAAAAAAAATAAGAGAGGTAAAGTGGCATTCTCATTATGTCATATCAAGGGTCCGTATTATCAATATGACTTATGGATGTCGATCTGGATCAATAGATTGAGGTAAAACTTGTGAAGTTTCTCCATGGAAAGTTGCACTCCCTCTCCCCCATATTTCCATATTGCAGTCTTTGGAAGGAAGTCATTCTATGCAGCCCACACTAGCTAATCCCACACTCGAAGGGTGAAGAATTATGTCCACCATCTTGAGACGGATTATCTACATAAATTATTTGGAATTCTCCTTAGGGAAGCATTGTCTCTTGTCGCCCATTTGTTTATTTATTTAGTCACTTATTTATATCTGTATGGACTCATGGATATTTAGTTTATACTTCAGGTTATAATGCAATACTACTGTATTTTGTTGCTCAGATAGCTCATTGCGAGTGGTCCCTGTGTCCCTTTGACATGCTCATCATTGTAAGTTGTTTTCCAAGTTCCTCTTTAGTTTTTAACACTAAAAGCTGTTTGAGGCTCATCTTGAAGAGTTTCTTCCTCAGTCCTAGAATTAGCCATTTTTCCAAGGAACTTTGGTTCTTTTTATTAGAGAATGATACTAGAAACCAAAATCTGGAGTCTAGGTGTGCTCATTGCTACAGGAGTGTCATTGCTTATAAGCTGTCAGCTGGCAGAGAAAGGAAATATGTGCATATAGTAACACATAGGTCTGTATGCCTGTGTACACCTATGTGAAGATCTGTGTCTGTATTAAGCTAAACATGAGTTCATACTAATGTCTCTAAGTATAATCCATTAACATATGGACCATTCTAGCTTCTTCCCATTGTTAGCTGTAATTTCTCACTATTGATTAATTTTCTCACTAATTAATCAGTTTTCCTTCTAATTGGTTTCTCACTATTGAGAAATCACACCACCCACCATCAATGTACATAATTGCCCAGTTGCAGTATACATATATAGCAATATCAAATTGTTAACCCTTACTCCTGGGGATGCTCTTTTATCAACTAGAGTATAGAGCATATGTGCAGTCTCTTTTGCCTTTAGCTTTACAGATTCCACTCCTTTCCAAAGTTACTTAGGACAGCACCTTTACCTTCTACTCCCTTCTGTGAGGTTGTTTCATATATTTGTAATATAAATCAGATTATTTTTTCTTGCCACATTCTTCTTCCATTCTGATTCCCCAAAACTGCTAAATGATTTTTTCAATTTGCATGCTTTAAGTTTTAATCTTGTGCTGTAAAAGTCAGTGGATTTTGGCAAATCATGTATCTAAAACTATGGTATCATATAAGATAGGTTTACCACCTCAAAAAATCCTCTCTGCTTCACCTATTCAATCCTGTCTTCCAAATGCCTGACCCCAGGCAACCAGTGATCTTTTACTGTCCCTATAGTTTTTTTTCTCTTCCAGAGTGTCACATAATTACAGTCAAATAGTATATATCTTTTTGAAACTGGCTAATTCCACTTATCATTATGCATTTAAGATTTGCCATGCTTTTTGTGACTTGGTCACTCATTTCTTTTAATCACTGAATAAAAATATTCCATGATATAAGTGCACCACAATTTGTTTATCCATTCACCTCTTGAATAATATCTGATTGTGTCTAACTTTTGGGAATTATTAATAAAGCTGGCCTAAATACTCAAAAACAAATTTTTGCATCGATATAGTTTTCAAATCACTTGGATAAACACCTATGAGTGTGATTGTTGAATTGCATGGTAAGACCATATTTAGTTTTATAAGAAGCTGTCAAACTATTCCAGTGTGGTTGTACTGTTTTGAATTCCCACTAATAATGAATGAGAGTTTCTATTGCACTTTATCCTCACCAGCACTTGGTTTTGTCATTTTACTGGGATTTTAGCCACTCTAATAGATATGTAGGGGTATCTCAGTTTAACTTGTAATTCCTGACTAACAAATGATTTTGAGCATCTTTTCATATTCCTTATTTACTCTTCTATATCTTCTATGGTGAGGTATCTTTTCATAATTGTTGCCCATTTTTAAATTGGGCTGTTTCCTTTTTTCTTCAGCTTTAGAAATGTTTTGTTTTTCGTATACAACAATTTTCTGCCAGCTTATGGTTTGTCTTTTCAATCCCTTGACGGTGCCTCCCTCAGCACAGAAGTTTTTAAAGTCACATTTAACCATGCTTTCTTGTTTGCAGCAGACGTTTGCTGCTGTATCTAGAAAATCATCACCGAACCCAAGGTCAGCTACATTTTCTCCTAGATGTTTCATAATTCTGCATTTCATGTTTAGAGCTATGGTCCATTTTGAGTTAATTTCTGTGTAAGGTCTGTGACTAGGTTTTTTTTTTTTTTGCATAATGACATTAATTGTTTGCAACATCATTTATTAGAAAAACTATCCTTCCTCCATTGAATTGTCTTTGTGCCCTTTTCAAGTATCAATTGACTATATTTGTGTGGTTCTCTTTATGTGCTCTCTATTCAGTTCCATTGTTTTATTTGTCTATTCTTTCACCGAGACCACACTAGCTTAACCTCTCTAGGTTTGTGTTAAGTCTTGAAGTTCGGTAGTGTCAGTATGCCAACTTTTTTCTTCAGTGTTTTGTTGGCTAGTGTGCTGGTTTGAATCTGTTGTGGACCCCACAAAAGCCATGTCCTTTAATCCTCACTCAATATTGCTGTGACCCACACAAATGTGGGTGGTAACTTTTGATTAGATGGCTTCCATGGAGATGTGTCTCCACTCATTCAAAGTGGGAGTGCTTACTGAAGCCTAAAGAGGGAACTATTTTGGAAAAACTACGGAGCCCACACAGCCAGATACCTTTGGAGATGAAGAAGGAAAACACCCCTGGGGGAGCTTCATGAAACAAGAAGCCTGGAGAGAAAGCCAGCAGATGTCACCATGCTCACCACGTGCCTTTCCAGTTGAGAGAGAAACCCTGAATATCATTGACCTTCTTGAACCAAAATATCTCTCCCTGGATGCCTTAGATTGGATATTTCTATAGCCTTGCTTTAATCTGGACATTTTCACAGCCTTAGAACTGTATACTTGCAACCTAATAAATTCACCTTTTAAAAAGCTGTACCATTTCTGGCATATCTCATTCCGGCAGCTTGCAAATTAGAACAGCGAGCCAGCATCTTTTGCCTTTCCATATAAACTTTAAAATCAGTGTATTGAAAGCCACAAAATAGCTTGCTGATATTTTAATTAGGATTCTATGCAATGTATAGATCAAGTTTGGAAAAATTGACTTCTTAATAGTAGTGTCTTCCTTCCATGAGTGTAGATCACCCTTCATTAATTTAGATCATCTTTTATTTTTTTCACCAGAGATTTTTAGTTTTCCTCATATATATCTGGTACATGTTTTGTTAGATTTATACATATATATTTCATTTTTTTGGTGTTAATCTAATAACATTGAATTTTTAATTTCAAATTCTAATTTTTCATTGCTGGTATATAGGAAAATGTTCCCATTTGCTAGCTGCTGGAATGTGATATACCAGAAATGGAATGGCTTTTAAAAAGAGGAATTTATTAAGTTGCAAGTTTATAGTTCTAAAACCATGAAAATATCCCAGTTAAAGTAAGTCTATAAAAATGTCCAAATTAAGGCACCCGCAAGAGGTTACCTTCACTCAAGAAAGGCTGATGAAGTACAGGTTTTTTCTCTCAACTGGAAAGGCACATGGCAAACATGGTGACATCTGCTAGCTTTCTCTCCAAGCTTCTTGTTCTTCATTAAATTTAGGAAGTTCCACTTATTCCTAGTTTATTGAGAGTTTTTATCATGAATATATGTCAGGTTTTGTCAAAAGGTGGAACTGTTGAGGAAAGAGTAGCATTTCTTAGCTACTGAATGGAAATAAATGTTAAAAATTGGATATATTTCCAAGCTCTATGATACTGGCACATTTGGAAAAACTTCTGTCCAGCAAGGATCTGTGTCTAGACTATAAAATAAAAAGTTGTCACTAACCAGTCCACTGCTATGGATTTTGTTCTGAGATGTAATTGCTCCCAAATATTGGTTCAGTCTTCTTCAATTATCTCTTCCACACAGAAGCTTACCTTCTCTCCCTCTGCTCAAATATCCCATCAAAAAACACACACCTGACTTCGGTACTTCTAATTAAAATTGTCTCAGAGTTTCCCTGGGTAGCTTAGTCCATTGCTAAAATACTTTTTTTTTTACTGAAATGCAGTTAACCTAAGAAGATTAAAGGCCAATGCCTGTGGACATACAGCCATGTGATTGAGCCAGCTACTTACTTGTCCAAGTAACTAATATAAGATTGAATTGAAGTGGGAATTAGAAGAAAGACTGTTTATGTGGTTTCTGCAAATACTTTGGCGCATTGGTTGAGATTTTCTTGCAGTCTTTCCTTTACCTACAGTAGTAGAATTTATTGTGAGGAAAATAACCCTTAATACCTATTCTGGTGAAGATTTGTTTACTAGCTATCAGTATGTATGTATATGTGTATATATGTATGTATCTCTAGGTATTTGAATTAAGAAGTAAAGATTTAGATAGGTATTGCGTTTTTAAAAAAAATCCAATGAAACTGAACAATTTTTTTATTCAAATGCTTAAAATGTTTCAAATACATATGAGGCAGAGAATGTGAGGCTTTAGCTTGTAATAGAAATGAGTTTATGAAGAACTACGAAAATGTGTTTTCAAAATAACCAGTCCCCTACAGTGAATTCATGAATACATAGTTCTTAATAATAATCTCCTGTAGAATAAGTCTGTTCTTTAATTGCTATAATTTTTGTTTAGGTGTTGAAAGTAATTGCTCTGGATGCTATTACACCATTGCCACATATGTATCTTTCATTTTGTTATTGTTCTATGAAAATCAAAAATTCTCAAGACATATTTCAGAGAAAGGTAATAACATTTCAATATATCCATGCATTCAGCCAACATTTATTTATTGAGAGGCTACTATGTATCAGATACTGTTAGCAAGGTGGGAAGAGCAGGTGAAGAAGTTTTGATTACCTTCAGATTTATAACATACCATTTAGCTATTTAAGCAGACAGAGATTTAATACATGAAATTAGATGCTTATGAAATATTTGGAAGGGCGAAAGTTTAAGATTAGAAGCTGAGCCTTTAGACTTCACTGCTAGAATAACACACCCAAGCTGGCACACCAATTGAACATTTGCCTATGCATAAGCAGAAAACTGATGATCGAACAGTGACAGCTACTGCCCCCAGAATTATAGCACCTTACCTAAAATTCAGGTACAGTTCCAGAGCTATTTATACATGCTACTGATGTACCAACACAATGGATGCCTGGAACGCAACCATTTAACTTCCTACTTAATTCATTCTGAATTCAAGTCCCTGTGCAAGAGCCTTGAAGTGGTGGAACTTAAAAACATAACCAGATGCTGAAGGAATACAGACTGTGCAACAGGACTGGTTATCCAGAAATGGATAGCATGATACCATCTTATGGTAGCACAATAATATAAGTACACTGAATGAAGCTGAATGTCAGTGTGGTTGAGGAAGGAGGGCGAGAAGCACATATGACATCAGAAGGAAAGATAGAGGATGAAGACTGAGATGGTAAAACTTAGGAATGCCTAGAGTAGACAATGATGGTGATTAAATGGACAAATATAAAAACGTTTTTGCATTAGGGAAATCAAACGAATGTCAACATTGCAAGATGTGGAAAATGGGGTGGTGTACAAGAAAAAATACAATCAATGCAAACTAGGGTCTATAGTAAACAGTAACATTTTAACATGCTTCCACTGAATGTAACAAAGGCATTATGCCAAAACTAAATATCAACAGGTGAGGGACATGGGGGAGGGGTATAGATTCTTTGCAGAAGAGAAGGAATGTCTTCATATAGATTATGGTGGAGAGAGCATGGCTATTTACTTAGGTTGGATTATATTAAATGTGAATGAAATTGTTTAAAAATAAACGGAGAGAAACAAGTGTTAGAGAAAATGTGGAGAAAGATATTTACCTATTGCTTGTTGGAAGGGAAGACCTCTGGAGGGCAGTGTGGTGGTTCCACAGGAGGCTACAGGTGGGTTTGCCATATGATGCTGCAACCCCGTTGCTCAGTATGTACCTGGAGGAACTGAGAGTGGACACAGGAATGGACATTTGCATTCTGGGCAATTCACAATGGATGGAGGTGGCCTAAGGGTACAATGACTGAGGAATGGATGGGGACACTATGATGTATACATACAACAGACTATTGAGTGGTTATGAGAAGGAATGAAGTCGTGAGGCATGCAACTAGGCAAATGAAACTTAAGGACTGTATGTGGAAAGAAATTTCAGAAACAAAAGGACAAATATTATCGTGCCTCACTCATATGGACTAGCTATAATATACAAACTTAGAGAATTGAAATTGAAAGCATGGGTTAACAGGTTTATGCCTATTGTAAAGGGTCCTAAATTGTAAGCTTTTATAGTAGTCACATATATTTAGGAGTTGTAACTGATATTTCTAAATTCTGAGATACTGAACTAACTGTGTATAGCCTGGTCATTCCCTGAAACTTTGGTTATGTATGTAAAACCTGAGACTTAGAATTAGAGCACTGAAGCTATGAAAGTCAGCATTACCCCATATAGCAACTATTTAAAAAGTTGAAAAAGTGATCAGACTTCAACCACATATATAATTGAAGCTGATCTGGATAGGACTAAGGTAAATCAGAATATAGGGTAAAGGATGATATGGTCCAATTTTAAAACCTCAACTTTTATATGAGACCAGAGGGAGAGATGTTTATTTGGTGCAAAATTTGTATTTTGGGTATCACATTATCAAATTTAACTTGTATGGTCAGTTTATTTGAACACAATAATTACATGGAATCTTGAATAAGTTGTGAGATCTTGTTGGTTTGTATAGGTTAGTGTGATGCCCCAATATATCCCAGAGTAATTTGGGCAGTGAATAAAAATGTATTTGCAAAGTCCCCTTGGGGAACTGGGGAGAAGAGAGGAAAACATTCAACTGCCGCATCTGGGGAATTCCTGATATTTTGCAACTAGTGGGGACAACCAATTCAATAGGCTGAGCCCTCGATCCTGGGATTAGCCCCTAAGAAACTTATTCCTGCAAAGGAGAAGCTAAGCCTACTTATAATTATGCCTAAGAGTCACACCAGAGAACCTCTTTTGTTGCTTAGATGTGGCCTCTCAGATGTGGCCTCTCTCTCTAAGCCAAGTTGGCAGGTGAACTCATTGCCCTCCCCACTATATGGGACATGACTCCTAGGGGTGTAAATCTCCCTGGCAATGTAGGATATGACTCCTTGGATGAGCCAGTATTTGGCATCATGGGATTGAGAAAGCCTTCTTGACCAAAAGGAGAAGAGAGAAATGAGACAAAATAAATATTCAGTGACTGAGAGATTTCAAACAGAGTCGAAAGGTTAACCTGCTGGTTATTCTAAATATATTATATAGATATCCCTTTTTAGTTCATGGTATATTGGAGTGGTTAGAAGAAACCGTGTTCCAGTAGCCTTGATTCTTGAGGACGATTTTATAACTGTATAGCTTTTACAATGTGATCATGTGATTGTGAAAACCTTGTGTCTGATACTCCTTTTATCCAGGATATGGGCAGCTGAGTAAAAAAATAGGGATTAAAAATAAATAAATAATGGGGGTTAGAAGAAATGGGTAGATTGAAATATTAGTGGTCAATGAGAAGGAAGGGTAAAGTTTGTGGGATGTATGAGTTTTTTCTTTTTTGTTGTTCTTTCTTTTTCTGAAGTGACGCAAATGTTCTAAAAATGATCAAGATGATGAATACACAACTACATAGTGATATTGTGAGTCATTGTTTGTATACTATGGATAGAGTGTATGTGTGTGAATATTTCTCAATAAAAATATGAAATAAAATTGACCCCCTCAAAGGGGGGAGAAAAGAGTACATGACCACAAACTTAGTAACAAGGGTGTCTGAAAAGTGTAATTTTTAGCTTCTAAGTCTTTAACAAAAAGTAAATCACACCTGATGGAAATTGAAACCAATGTTGACCAAGTCACATTAACAGGGAATAAAAATAAAAGTAAGTTAACTCTTAGTTGAAATATGATATAAAAATACAGTTACTATTAAAATGCATGAAAGCAGTATTAAAACCAAATTTGGGGGGCTGACCAAAGCAGAGTTCCTGGTGAAAGCCATAGCTAAGCACTGATCTGGAGAATACAAATTAGCCAGGTGACTGGAAACTTCACCTGGCCCCATTCACCTCCTAGGTGAGTAGCATATGCAGGGGCCTTGAAAAGAAAGACATGAGGCCAGATTACAATTGACTTTATATGCCAAATTAAGGAGTTGGCTCTTTCTGCTATTGGAATGAAACACTGATGAATTTGAGTAAGAATGTGGCATATTCAGTTCTAGAAGGTTCACTTTGAAAGTGAAATATGAAAATGGATTGTGAAAGGACAGCACTGGAGGCAAAAAGACAAATTAAGAAACTTGCTGTTATATAAGCTTGAAAGAGGCTAAGGATGTGGTCAAATTTGAGAAATGTTATTATGCACAATAACATATTTGGTTTTAGATTAGTTGACATAGTGAGAGATGAATACGTATAATATCGTTTAATATAAAATTATAAAATACATACACCATAATACAAGTTATATATTGTATATAATTAAACTGTAATATGCACCCATATAGGTATATTTAATATATTGTATTACATTATTTTGCATATGTATGTAGATATATATTATACTTTTTTTTTGTCTATAGAGTGCATGATAATGTCTAGCTGAAATACAAAACATGTCAGAAGGCACTTATTTGGGAAAGGAGTTCAGTTTTGGGTGTTGTATTAGTTAGGGTTCTCTAGAGAAACAGAATCAACAGGGAACACTCGCAAATATAAAATTTGTGAAAGTGTCTCACGTGACCACTAGAATGCAGAGTCCAAAATCTGCAGGGCAGGCTGTGAAGCCAACAATTCTGATGGAGGGTCTGGATGAACTCTGCAGGAGAGGATCACCAGCCAAAGTAGGAAAAGAGTCGGCCTCTTCTGAATCCTCCTTAAAAGGCTTCCAGTGATTAGATTAAGCATCACTCATTGCAGAAGACACTCCCCTTTGGCTGATTACAAATGGAATCAGCTGTGGATGCAGCTGATGTGATCATGATTTAATTCTATGAAATGTCCTCATCACAACAGACAGGCCAGGACTTGCCCAAACAAACAAACAGGTACCACCACCTGGCCAAGTTGACACATGAACCTGACCATGACAGGTGTGGTAATTTTATGTCTACAGGATACCCAAGTAGATTTCCAGTGAGATGTGAAATAGAAGGTCACAGGAGCATATTGGACTGTCTGTAGAGATTCAGGATTTATTGTTATATAGATGAGAGTTGAAGCCATGGAATAAATGGAATCATGCAGAGAGAGAATGCAGAGTAAGAAGGCAGTGGTGTCAAAGTAATAATTAGAATAGCCTGATTCATACAGACAGTGATGATGACTAGTTGATCGTAGTACCCCTTTAGAGAAATAGATGGACAGTCTGCTAGATTCTTGATCTGTATATGCAAAAGAATTCTAGGTCAAGTGAATGGGAGAATAACTTAAATCATCAACAAAAAGTCATAATCCCTCAATTAATTCACAAACTTGAGCCAGTTTAAAGACCCAGGACTCTGAATGAAGCAGAAGCTGGATCCTCTTAAGAATGGACCCTACTACAGTATCAGAAATTTATATCAGTAATTTTTACCCCAGACTTCCTCAAAGGCCTTTGCTACATACTATGCATTGGACAAAAGGATATAATCGGATTTTTCGGGGATTGCTGAACACTGTCTCTGAACTAACACAAATTCCAGGAGAACCAAAACCTTACTGTGGTCCACCAGTCATAGGGACTTATGAGGGTCAGAAGATCAATGGAATTTTAGCTCAGATCTTTCTCATAGTAGATCCAGTGGGTCCTTAAACCCATCTTGTGGTTATTTCCTCAATTCTGGACTGCATAATTGGAATGAACATACTTAGCAACTGGTAGAATCCTTACATTTGTTTCCTGAGCAGTGGAATGGGGATGCCAATATGTTACCAATAAGTCTAGAGTGGTTGCTACTTCTTGCTCACCAGGTAAATCAGCATAGTGTCATCAGTACATGGACCAGTAGAAGGTTAAGGTCAAGTGGGAGCCACTAGAACTGCTTCTAACTAGCATAATATTAAACCAAAAGCAGTATCACATTCCTGGAGGGATTGCAGGGATTAGTGCCCTGTCAAGGGCTTGAAGAGCCTAATTCCATTGCATCCTGATTCAATTTGCCTGTTTGGCTCATGCAGAAAACAGAGGGATCTTAAAGAATGACAATGGATTTTTGTAAACTTTACTAGGTAATGACTTCAATTAAAGCTGCTGTTCCACATGTAGTTTTATTGCTTGAGAAAATTAAATTATCTCCAGGGACTTGGTTTGCAGCTTTTTATCTGAAAAATGCATTCTTCTTGACACTTGTTAGTAAAGACCACCAGATACAGTTTTCTTTCAACCATCAAGGCCAGCAATACATCTTCATTGTCCTTTCTTAGGGGTATTTCAACTCTGAAATGCTATGTCATTTAGATGTAAGAACCTTCATCACCTTTTCCTTGTGCAAAGCATCCCAGGGGCCCCTTATGTTGATGACATAATTCTAATTAAACCCAGTGAGCAAGAAACAGTAACTACTCTAGACTGATTGGAAAAACATTTGTGTATTGGGGGTGGAAAAAAAATCAAACAAAAATCCAGGAGCTTTCTACCTCAGTGAAATTTTTAGGGGTTCATTAGTGTGGGGCATGAGCTACTCCTATGGTGAGGGATAAGTATTGCATCTGACCCTCCCACAACCAAAAAGGAGATGCAATGTCTAGTGGGCTTCTTCAGATTTTCCAGTAGCATATCCAAAATGTGTGTATACTACTGCAGCCCATTTACTGAATAACCTCTAAAGCTCCTAGTTTCCAGTGGGGCCTAGAACAACAGAAGGCTCTCCATCAAACTTGGGCAATATAATTCAGCAAGTCCAACAGTGCTTGAAGTGACAAGGTCAGATAGAGATGCTGTTTGGAAATTTTAGGAGGCCCCTATAGGAGAATGACAACACAGGCCCACAGGATTTTAGAACAAAACCTTGCCATCCTCTGTGTATAACGATTCTGCTTTTGAGAGCCAACTTTTGCCTTGTTATTGAGCCTTAGTAGATATCAAATGCTTAACCATGGGTCACCCACCAATCTACCATGACAATTTAGCTGTTCATTATGAACTGGGCATCAAGTAGGGCATGCACAGCAGCAATCCATCAGCAATTGGAAATGGTATATACAAGGTCAGTCTCAATCAGGCCCTAAAGGTACAAGTAAGTTACATGAAAAAGTGGCCTAAATGCCTATGACCCCCCGTGCCTGCGAGATTATCTTCTCTCTGGCAGCCCACACCCATGTCCTCATGGGGAGTTTCCTTTGATCAGTTGACTGAGAAAGAGAAAACTAAGGGCCGTTTTACATATGGTTCAGCCAACATGCAAGCACACCCAGAAGAGGACATTTGCAACACTACAGCCCCTTTCTGGAACATTCTGTAAGAACAGTGGTGAAGACAATCCTCTCAGTGGGCAGAAATTTGATCAGTGCACTTGGTTGTTCATTTTGCTTCAGAAGAGAAATGACAAGAGTCAGAAGTGTATACCAGTTCATGGGCTGTGGCCAATGGTTTTGCTGTATGGTGAGGGAGTTGAAAAGAATGTGACTGGAAAATTATTGACAAGGAGGTCTGGGAAAGAGGTATGTAGATGGACCTTACTAAATGAATGAAATGTGAATATATTTGTATCCCATGTAAACACTCACCAAAGGAAGACCTCAGCCTAAGACGATTTTAGTAATCAAGTGGGTAGAATGATCCATTCTGTGGATACCAGTCATCTTTCCCCAACCACTCCTGCCATTGCCCAATGGGCTCATGAACAAAGTGGGCATGGTGGTAGGGATGGAGGGTATGCATGTACTCAGCAACAGGGACTTCCAGGCCAACCTGGCTATAGCTGTTGCTCAATGTCCACCTTGCCAGCAGCGGAGACCAACACTGAGTACCTGATATGGCCCCTTCCTCATGGTTATCAGTGAGTTACCTGGTGGCAAGTTGGCTACATTGATGGAGGGGCAACATTTTGTTCTTACTTGAATAGACATTTAATATGGATATGAATCTGCCTTCCTTACACGTAATGATTCTGTTGAAATTACCAATTATGGACTTGCAAAATACCTAATCTATAATCATGGTATACCATAAGGAATTGCTTCTAATCAAGGGACTCACTTTATAGCAAATGAAGTGTGGCAATAGGCTTATAAACTGGGGGAATTCACTGTTCTTGCCTTATTCCCCATCATCCTCAAGCAGCTGGATTGATAGTATGGTATGCTGGCCTTTTGAAGGCTCAGTTACAGCATCAGCTAAATAGCAGTACCCTGCAAGGTAGGCACAGTATTCTCCTGGAAACTGTATATGCTCTAAACCAGCATCCAGTGTATGGTGCTGTTTACTCCTAGAGCCAGGATTCATGTGTTCAGGAATCAGGCATGGTAATAGGAGTGGCACTATTCTCTATTATCCCTGGTAATCCACTAGCAAGTGTTTGCTTCGTATCTCCATGACTTTATGCTCTGTTGGTCTACAGGCCTCAGTTCCAAAAGGAGTAATACTTTTTCACTAGGAGATAAAACAATGATTCCACTGAAATGGAAGTTAAGACAGCCACCCAGCCTCTTTGGTCTCCTTGTGCCTCTGAATCAACAAACACATAAGGGAGTCACTATATTCTCTGACTGGGATGTTTTATTTTAGTTACCAAGGGGAAATTGAGCTGCTACTATACAATGGAGGTAAGAAGAATATGTCTGGAATATAAGGAATTCTTTAGGGCATCTGTTCTAGTTTGCTAGCTGCTGGAATATAATACACCAGAAATGGAACATCTTTTAAAAAGAGGAATTTAGTAAGTTAAAAGTTTACAGTTCTAAAGCAATGAAAATGTCCCAATTTAAGCAAGTCTGTAAATATGTCCAATTTAAGATACCAACAAGAGGTTTATCTACACTCAGGAAAGACCCATGAATTTCAGGGATTTTCTCTCAACTGGAAAGGTGCATGACAAACGTGGTAACATCTGCTAGCTTTCTCTTCAGGCTTCTTGTTTCATGAAGCCCCCTCTGGGGTGTTTTCCTTCTTTATTTCCAAAGGTCTCTGGCTGTGTGGACTCTCATGGTTCTTGTCACTGTCTCGTCATTCTCAAACTTTCTCCAAAATGCTTCCTCTTTTAATGGATTCCAGTAAAGCAATCAAGACCCACCTGGAACGGGCAGACACATCTCCATGGAGATAATCTATTCAAGCTTCCAACCTATAGTGCTGAATAGGGATTAAAAGAAACTGTTGATCCCACAAAATTGGCTCAGGACCAAAACATGGCTTTTCTAGGGTACATAATCCTTTCAAACCAGCACAGCATCTCTTAGTGTTACCACACCCTATGATTAAAGCCAATGGAAAACTACAGAAACCAAAACAAGACAGCCAGGGCTACTAACATCCCAGACCCTTCAGGAATGAAAGTTTGGACCATCCCACCAGGCAAGACCCACAACCAGCTGAAATGCTTGCTGAAGTGAAGGAGAATATGCAATGGGTAGTAAAGAGGGTAATCATATATACCAGCTATATATTACCAATTGCAGGGAAAAGAGTTGTATTTGCGATATTTATCCTTTACTTTGCAATAAACAAATGTCTTTGTTTTCTTCCCTCCCTTAATCCCTTATCATATAACAAGTTTATTCACTTTACATCATAGGAGTTAAATTGCAGGGTATGAAGCAGAAGACAAACATCTTCCAAGGACTTTGGAAGTCCTTCTTCTTTATTGTACTGAGGATATCATGTTAAATAGAACTATGATTTCTTACTGTCTTTATTTGGATATTAAGTATGGTTTAATTACATATGGATGGGTGTCAAGTTGACAAGGGGTGGTCTGTGATAGTTAGCTTAATGTATCAACTTGGCTAGGCTATAGTATCCAGTTAATCAAGCGCTAACCTAGATCTTGCTTGAAGAGGTTTTGTAGATGTGGTTACAAACCACAATCAGTTGTTGTTAAGTAAAGGAGATTACCCTCAATTATGTAGGTGGATCTCATCCAAGCAGTTGAAGACAATAAGAACAAAAACTGGGATTTCCTGCAAAGAAGAAATTGTGCTTCTAGATTGCGACATAAAATCCCTGCCTGAATTGCAAGTATGCCAGGCTGCCCTACAGGTTTCAGACTTGACAGTCCCTTCCCCTGACAACTGCATGAGCCAATTCCTTAAAATAAATCTCTTTGTGTGTGTGTGTATATGTATAATGTCCTATTGGTTCTGTTTCTCTGGAGAAACCTCCTGATACAATATGGGATCAAAACAAAACAATGTCACTAGAGGAATTTGAAGACTCTGACATCTGTAGCTACAGCAAATATTAAAAAAAAAACTTAGCCAGATTAACATAAAATCTCACAATAATTTCCTTTTATCTTCATTTCTATTACTGGGATTTCAGAAAAATTTAAGACATGTTAAACAGCAAGGAGAAGGGTTCAGTTCCCAGTGCCTGCCCATGCAAAAAAATAAATAAATAAAAATTTAAAAAAAGCAAGGAGAAACACTGAATGAAAAGACAAAGCAAGCATCGGAACCAGACTCGAATATGAAACATTTTGAAATTATCACACAGGAAATTTAAAATAAGTATGGGCTCCAATGGAATAAGTAAACAGCATGTAGAACAGATGGGTAATGAAAGCAGAGATGGCACCTCTCAGAAAGGGAAATGTTGGAAATCAAAAGCTCTCTAGCAGAAATTAAGATTGCCTTTCTTGGGCTAAACAGTAGACTGAACATGGCCGAGGAACTACTCAGAGAGCTTGAATATAGATCAATAGCAACTTCCCAAACTGCAAAGAGGAAAAAAGAACTGTGGGAAACTTTTAAAACATATAACAAATGCATAACTGGAATGCCAGATAAAGGAGAAAGAACAAAGGAGGAGAAGAAATACTTGAAGCAATAATGGTCTAGAATTTCCCAAAATTAATAATGATAGACAAAGGACTAAACCAAAAGTTCCTAGAATCTCAGGGTTAGCCAAGTAGGATCAATATCGAGAAGAGAGGATGGAGAATCGATGATAAGATTTCCGTATATGGCAGTGGGATGTGACACAAGTTACAGGGGAAGTCATAGGCATGGGGTAAGAGCCTACTACCATTTTGAGGACAGGTGGAAAAGGCAGATATGAGTCCAAGAATCTTGCTTGTTGTGAAGTTTAGGTAATAGCAACTGAGAGTGATTTCTTCTTTTTTGCTAATGCAAAAATAAATTACTGGTTGTGTGTTCACATTTAGGAGAGACAGTTTGCAAATTTAAGGATTGCAGTGCAGTTTTGTTCAATGTTGATGCCCAGTTGACAGGGAAAACTATAAATTAATAATTCTGTAATTGTTTTCCCTGATGTAGTAGTTGGTGTGGTGACATGGTACAGAGACCTAAGTATTTGTCACAGCAGTTCTGGTCAAGCAGTCCATTTTGGGGTGGGATAGGTCTACACAAAATCCACTACCAGGTGCCACCTCTGCCTTTCCTGACCCTAGTTGTAGCTTCCTATTCCTTGGCAGCAATCAATTTTCTCTGCTCTCATCTCTTCATGGCATTTATTCATCCTTCTTATACATTTTATAGGGTCTAGTTATTTATATATATATATTTTTGGAACAAAGTATGGCATTAAAATATATGAACATAAATCAATAATATGCATAATTTACAATGATTTATATGCCTTATTTATCCCTCATATATTATAAGCATAGAGTATTTGGGGTGATATAATATGTGACGGCATAATTTAATTTGCTTTGCCTTCTCTTCCACTATGTGGCTAACCCTCTCAAATTTTGCAGTAAGAAGGAAGATAGTAAAGCTCAAAGAAAAAAGGAGCCACATTTGTTCTTAGCATCCATTTTCATTTATGATCAAACATGGGTCAGAACAGATTTGAAAGACGATACAAACATAAAAAACACACAATCCACCTGCCCAAAACTCCAAACAAACAAACAAACAAAAACAAAAACAAAATGCTGTATAATCCAAATTGGGGAAGAAAAGAGAACATTTGAGGGAGAAGAATAGGGTTAGAAGCAATGTAGTGGCCATGCATTCATCCAGTATCTTGAGATGAGAGCGGTGAGCAGCCAAATGGAATGCTCCTTGATGATGCGGAGAAGTTAGGAGCATAGGGCATTGCCATCCACTTCCAGGAGGTGACGCAGTACCCCAGGCACAGGGCACCAACCAAAGCCCCCAATTTTCCCTGGATTCTGGTGAAATGAGAGAGGATCTGTAAATTGCCATGGCGCCTCGGTGGGGCATGGAACTCAGCTGAGAGGGTACAGATGACTTTCTAGAAGGTCACCAGACAGGGACAAGAGAAAATGCATCAGAGAGATGTGACATGGACCACCTGTCAAGGGACAAGAGAAAACCCATGGACACCTGAAGGGTGAGCAGTGCTAGTGCTGGGGATACAAGTGGGTGGGGGTGAGGGGTGGCACTGGGGTTGGGATGAGTGGCCTGCCCAGCTCTGCTGGAAAGAGTCTGCCCGCCGCCCGTGCTTGGAACACAGCCCAGCCTGGAGGAGAGCCTTTGTAGGCACTTCCTGCTGACCACCCCCACCAACACTAAGGCTTTCCATAGTTTTTATAGGACAGGGATCATGCAGACCACTAGGAGTTTGAGAACCTGTTCCAGGGAGGAAGGGCTAAAATGGGAGATTACAAAAAAAAAAAACCCACAAAGAAACAAACAAAAAGATGTCCATGGGACTAAATTCTAGGTTTGAATTGACTGAGCAACCTCTGGATTGAATTGATGACAAACCTGAAATTGACTTAAGTTGTCTGCCATGAGGGAGGCTGAGGATGAGATACAAAAATTAAATTGGGTTAGAGATGCAAAATTATAACTTTACACACCTTGGTTTAGGGGGTTTGTTAATGCCTGTATAATTCAAAGTCACCATGTAGGCTTCTGGGCAATACGTATAAGGCAATATATTTTTTTAAACTAAAACTTATTATGAAAATTTTCAAACATCCACAGCAATGTTGAAAAAATTTTGCAATGAATATGCATATAAGGAACACCTTGATTCCACCATTAGCATCTTAGTATAATTGCTTTGCCATACTTCTGTATATTTATTCATCTCACTATCCATCCATAAACATATTTTTATTTTTTGAGGCATTTCAAAGTAAAATACACATATCAGCATACTCCCTCCTACATATTTCCTTAAAAATGTTTATTATTAACCAGAGTCCAACATTTGCTTGCAGTATTTTGTTTGCTGTAATATATGTACATTGAAATGCCAAGATATTGTCTACCTTTTCTGAGTTATGAAAATGCATACATCTGAGTAACCAACCCTAGCTCATAGCATGATATAGCACAGAGGTCAGCACGTGTTTTCTATAAAGATAGTCTATATTTTAGGTTTTGCTGGACACATACAGATGCTATCACATGTTCCTTTTCTGGTTATTTATTTGTTTTACAAATGAACACTATTCTTAGCTTGTGGGCTCTACAAAATCACAGTCTCTGGGCTCAGTTTCTGTCTGGGGCTGTACCTGATTTTCTCCAAAGTCTTTTCCATCTCTATAAAGACCCCAGGAGGCTCTGAGGACAAAAACCTACAATTTTGTTTTTATATTAGTCTGTCTTATCTGGTTGCTTTGAAAAGAGAAAATATGCTCTTTCATTTTTCTTTCTGGACTTTTTCACTGTGGCCAATTCTAATTTGAAAAATAAAACCATTCAAAGCCACTTGAAGTCTCAAAAGAGCAGTAATTAAATAGGTTATTGTGCAATATTCAAATGAAATATAGGATTACTTACCAAGGAAAACTAATACTGTCAAGACCTAGAATGTTGTCTAAGGACATTGATTAATACAAACTATAAAATAAAAATAAATAGAAGCAAACAACTTTGGAAGTTTTAATATTATTGTTGGCATTTGCATTCGTTACCTATTGCTGTGTCACCGAGTACCACAAACCGAATATCTCAAAAAGCAGCACAGCATTACTCTCTCACAGTGTCTGTGGATGGGGAATCTGGGCAGGGCTTAGCTGCGTCCTCTCTGTATGAAGGCCACAGCCAGGGCTGGGGGCTCACCTCCAGGCTCCCTGGGGTAGGGTCTGTTTCAGGGTCCACTGAAGAGAGTCCTGGGAGCCGTCAGCTCCTCTTAGGCTGTTGGACCCAATGCCCTAATTCCCAGCTGACTTTAAGCACAGGTGCACCTGGGGTCCTTCTCACATGGACCTCTCAAACATGACAACTTCCTACATCAAAACCAGAACCTCTGTAGCCTGATCGTGGCAGTGATATTCTTTTCACACTGAGATATCCTATTGAGAGCAAGTCATTGGAAAGGGGATTAGACAAGACTGTGAATACCAGGAGGCAATGCCTTTGCTTACCTGAGCTCTTTCCCATGTACTACAGAGTGCGTGACTTAAACAAGCATTTTGACTCATGGTTTCAGAGAGCCATGAGCCACGAGTCTGACATAGAGCTATCGGCAATGCCTGCTTTCTCCCCAAAAGCTGTAGCGTTCTGGGGCACCCTGTGGGTGATCCCTGGGGTTTCTTGGGGTTTCTTGGCTTTCCTCTCAGATGACAATGTCCTCTCCTTTCTTCTGCTTTCCCCATTTTCTAGTGCCCGCCAGCTTCTGATCTTGTAAGGCCACTAGTAATCTGAAGTAAGACCCACCCTGTTTCATTTGGGCCATACCTTAATTAAATCAAACATATTTAAGAGGTTCTATTTACAGTGGTTCAATCCTCAGGGACACAGATTATGATTAAGAACAGTTCTAAATGGGAAACCTAAAGCAGTCGAACACAGGTGGAAATCACTGAGGCCATTTGTAAATCATTGCATAATAAAATCAAAGCTGATGATTTAATTGTGTTTGTATACTGCCAATATAAATATAAATATAAATATATATATATATATATATATATATGTACAGGGAAAATATTTTCTTTTCTGTATAGACAAGAATGTCATTTTCAGAAATGACAAACATGGAGTGCCTTTTCTTTCTCCCCCCCTTCGGGTTCGCCACGCTCTGGAAAGCACTTGGCGCCTACTGCCCTTGTGTCAGGATGCTTTGAGAAAATAACTAGAGGATACAGCAAAAAGCTTGCCTCCCTTTTCTGTGACAGACAACTCTTTCTCAGGCACGTATTTCTGAGTTTTATAGCTCTTAAGCTTTCTTTGAAATTCTTCATCTAGCTAAGCAGCATTCTTCTCCTTTGCTTTTATGCAGCCAGTTTCTAAATCCACCTACTGGGTGATAACTAATGCTTGGTTTCTTTCAATTCAAAACCACATTCCGAATGAGGATATGCCTGAAAGTATTGTCCTGGAAGTGGCTGCAGACAAAAATCAGAATTAGTCTTTGAAACCTTTAGAAGACAGCTAAGAGGGAAAATGGATTAGGTCTTGATGGTATTGTCCTGGCCTGGAAGATAAAAATCCCTTTATTTTAGGAAGTTGATCTCTGCTATTTATTCTCAAACCCCAGATAAGCTACTCCCCTCCTCATTCTCTTTCCTCTGCTCACCTTGCAATTCTTCTTAATTATAAACACAATATTTTCACCTTGCTTAACTTGTCCAGTGCTTTGGCATATAGTAGATACACACATATTTGTCAGATGGATAAATGCTGAATCCATCCTTTCTTGACCACAGAACCTTCTACTGTTTTATATGTAACGAAATATCTAATGCTTTATTTAAGCTTACCGCAAATGTTTCCTAACATTTTTGTTGCCGCAGTACCTTGATTGATAAAATCAGGGTAGCACACACTCCCAGCCCTGCTCTGAGCACACACAGGCTGAATTGTCATTCAGTCAAGCCTGTTGACTTGCTATACCTACAAACCAGCCTGTCAGAGTTTATACACATTAGCCTGATGTCATATAATTAATTCATATTATATTAAGGACTTGTCATTTGTTTGTGAGTATCTTTTATATTTTTTCCAAATTACTTGACGGGTTAACTTTCAATAAATGAGGGTTATAAACAGTACTGACTTCATAGCACTAAACTAGCATATCTAAAAGTGTAATTTTATTTTTCTATTCTAAAAATTAAAGGCTCTCTCAAGCCCCCAAACCATAAGATGGCAGACAACTAACTCAGTCTAGCCTCCTCTAGATAGTCCAGTCATGTCAGAACTTGAACTCAGGACATGTATGGTTTCCCATCGTGTCTTTTCCTAGGGGCTGCGTCTCAGTCAAGGGGGAAGAAGTTGTCATCACATGTTGGAGAAGGATGTCACAGACCTTAGTTATAGTAGGTTCTCCGCTCATCCACTGAGGATGTGGGACCTCCTACCTCACTGGAGAATTGACACCTGGCCTTGCTGTCAGCCTCTGCTGAGGTCCACCATCCCACCACGGCCTCCATGGCTCCATATTTCAGCCTCTCTCCTGTCCTCTCACCCTCTTTCAGGTCTTCTGTGTCCCTGCTGGGGTCAGCAACTCTTAGCTGCTTTACTCACATGGAGCTGGCTACAAAGATGCCTGCCCGCTCTACCCCGGCCACCCTGACTGGACACAGTGGTCCTCCAGAGGCTTCGTCATCTCCCCTTCCAGAGCTGGAAAGAAAGGTGCAGATACAGCATCCTCCCGCAAGATCAAATATCATGTGGGCTGCCTCCATACTCCAGGGTGTAGTTTAGGGAGCGTCAAGTTAGAGGATCCTTTCTGACAATGCTCTCAGAAACAGTGGCTAAACTTATTGCTCTTGAATCTCTGAGGAAAAAAATACATTTTGGTTACAGTCAGTAAAGTTGCCTTTATTCAAAAACTAGATTTTGTTGAGGAATAGTTGACACACAATGGATGCATCTATTTTAAGTATAGAGTTATATGAATTCTGATAAACACACACATCTGTGTAACCATAATAAAAATCAAGATAAACAATATTATCATCACCCCCAGGAGTTGCTCCATGCCTCTGGGGGTCAATCCCTCTCAACCTCTGGACCCAGGCAAGCACTCATCTGCTTTCAGGTAGCAAGGATTTGCATTTTCTAGAAATTCTTATAAATTGAATCAGATTTGCATTTTCTAGAAATTCCTATAAATTGAATCATGTAGAATGTTTTCTTTATTTTTTGTCTGCATTCTTTCATTTAGTGTAATGACTTTGAGACCTATCCATGTTATACAAATCACAGTTTATTCTTTTTTATTGCTGCATAGTGTTTCATTGTATGGACGTATCACAGATTTCTTTATTCCTTCACCTGTTGATGGGTTTTTGTCTTGTTTACAGAACTGTAAAGTAATATATTTATTTGCTTTTAGCTCCCAAGTGTGGTAATTTGTTATATAGCAATAGGGAACTAATATACTGCCAAACTGTTTCTAAAGTGATTGTACCATTTTACCATTCCACTAAGAAATCATGAGAGAGAGGATATAGTAGTATCTCATTGTGGGTTTTTTTGTTGTTGTTGTTGTTTGTTGCATGGGCAGGCACCAGGAATTGAACCTGGGTCTCCGACATGGCAGGCGAGAATTCTGACACTGAGCCACCATCGCACCACCCATCATTGTGGTTTTAATTTGCATTTCTTTCATGACTAAATATGTTGAATATCTTTTCAGGAGGTTCCTGGCCATCCACACATCTTTTGTAAAATTTCCTTACAATTTTGCCTATTTTTGTTGAGTTATTTCTCTTATTATTATTTATGTATATGTAAGTTCCCATCTGCTGTTATTTCTCATCAGGTAATTACTTGTAATGTGGTTTGCTGACAATGAATTCTCTTATGTTTTGTTGATCTGAAAATGCATTTATTTTGTTTTCATTACTGAAGAGTAATTTAGAATTCTTGGTTGATAGTTTCTTCCAGTATTTCAAATATATCATTTCTATATCTGCTGGCTTTCATTTTTTTTTTTCTGATGAGTGATTAGTCACTAATTAGATCATTGTGCTCCCATATATAATATGTAATTTTTATATTGATGCTTTTAAGAGTTTTTTTTCAATTTTGGGTTTCAGCAGTTCATCTGTGACTTTCTACCAGTGGTTTTCTTTGTATTTATCTTAATGGGGTTTGTTGATATTTTGAATTTTCAATTATTTTTTAAGCCAGTTTATGTAACACAATCCATAATCTAGTAAACCTGTCTGATAAATTGTCATCCCTCACTCTTCAGCAGTTGTTCCCTTAGTTTTGTGAGACCGTTGATGCTGTTGATATTTTGTTATGCAGGTTAACAGTGGCCACATTTGGTGTCCTGCCCAGACACCCTTTACGGGGCCAGCGTTTGCATCCCTTGCTTTTGGGGTGCTAGATGCCAATGGCAAATACATATATGCTTTTCTGGGGAAAGGCCTTCAGATGCAGGAGTTACCTTGCCCCAGTATCCCTAAGAATGACTGAAATAAGGATATGAAAACATTGGCCCCCTTGTAGCAAGACAGGACACCTCCTGGTGCTGTTCAGGATCCAGGGCTCCCTGTGGGATCTGCTGAGGCTACACTTCACCTAAACCCATATAATTGCTTAGCTTCTTCCCTGTTTTGCCTTCTTTCCTTGCCTCTTTTTACAAGCTTCTCCTCAGAGCATTTCCTAGATAAATCAATACACCAGAATTTATGTTCAAGATTTGCTTCTGAGTCCGGGGGAAATGCAATCATTCCTACAGCTGGAGAGTACTATTCATATAACACAAATCTCAAAAATGAGATCTCAGGGGGATGTTAAAATACAGGGCAATTCTCTGATATAAAACTTTAAGCAAACATATCTTTGCCTATAGAGAACGGGACGGAGAATGGACTGAAAGTCAAGTTGGTACACCTGGCTTCAGGCAGCTTCAGTTCAACTATGTACAAGATGGGAATGATGTACTTCTGTCACAAAAATTTGTGATGATTGAACAAGCTAATACAAGAGATGTCATGGCAAGTAGAAAACCCCTCAACCTATAGTAGGTACTCAGTAGATGTTAGTAAAAATATATGGTAATATTAAGGTGAGGCCTCTAGTTTTTGATGATGCCATTGCATTTGGGATAAAGATAGCAGGGCAGTTATATCGGACTCCATTATACAAAATGCATTTGTTTTTTCCTACACTAAGGATGATTTGGAAAAAATGTCACTAATTTTCAAGGTAAAAAAGCATCTGCGTAAGGAGTAGTTTTGATTTGATAGTTGGTGATGCTGTGTTTGTCAGTTCTTTGTCATTATGGGCCAATGAAAATTGTCTAAAATTGAGAGTGCTGCTGATTGCAGAATCAAGTGAAAATACTGTAAGACATGGTTTGTTTATTTTGGACATTATCCATGAAGCCCAATAGGTGGAGGGAGCCGAAGGATGCAATGACAGAGAAGTAGAATGGCAAACTGTATGGTGCAGCTACAAAAAGGAAGGATATCAAGAGGCATGCAATGAACTGAGTAAATCTTGAGGGCAAATATGCTTGCAAGATAAGCCAGAAACAAAAGTACAGATATGCTAAAGTCTCCTTCAGAAAATACTTGTAAGAAAATTGGAACCCAAATTGTGAGCCCTTAAAGCAGCCATACTTAGTCTGAAGTTGTAATTGTATTTCTAGATTCTAGAAATGCTGAACTATATATATCAAATGGTATTTCCCTGGAACTTTTGAATAACTTTGAATAACTCTGTGACACCAGAAATGGAGTGCTATAGCCCTGAAAGTTAGCATAGCTATATATAATAACAGTAAAAGTAATGAGAAAAGAGATCAGGCCTCAGTCTGGCTGGGTCTAAGGTAAATCAGAATACAGGGTAAAAGATGATAGTGTATGCACTCTATCCCTTCACCTACTATATGAGACCAAAGACAGAGAAGTTTATTATATCTAGGGCCTAAATTTTCAGTAACACATAATCTAAATCAACCTGTCTGGATAGCTCATTTAAATAACCCAAGCTCCTTGAGTCCAGACAGGAATGAGACCTTGGAATTCTGTATAGCTTAATATAATGCCAGGATACATCTCAGACCATGGTGGGCTGATAATTAGAAAGGATTGGTAAAGTCCCTTGAGGGTTTAAAGTTGGGGTGGGGTATGTATCTATAGAACTATTAAACTTTTTGTGAAACCCCAGGTACCCTCTTGGGACTGCTAAGAAAATAGGCTAAGCCCTTGATTTTGAGGCTTGCCCTTATGAAACTTATTTCTGTAGGGGAGAAGCCAAAATTATCTATAACAAGGCCTAAGAATTGCTTCCAGAAAACCTCTTTTGTTGCTCAGATGTGGCCTCTCTTTCTCTGCAAGAAAAATCATTACCTCCCCACTATGTGGGATGTGGCATTCAGGGATGAAAATCTCCCTGATAACGTGGGGAATGACTCCCAGGGATGAGTTTGTCCCTTGTACTATGGGATCAACAACACCTTCCTGACCAAAAGGGGGTAAAGAAGTATAATAAAATAAGGCATCAGTGTCCAACAGAGATCAAATAGAGTCAAGAGACTAATATGGAGGCTACTCTTATGCAAGCTTGTTAAATAGTGCTAATTGCAATGGTTTATTAAACCCCACCAACATCACTCCTATTGACTCTTAAGAACACCTAAGGCTCAAACTGAGACTCTATAAAGGTTTCATGTGCTTTGCTGGAATCTATAATTCCTAAAGGGTTCCTAGGTTAGATAAATCCTGAAACCCAGAGGGATCAGACTCTAATATTATCAGTTGATTACATCCCCCTATCCTTTAGTGTCAACATCCCTTCTTAATGTGAAAAAGTCAGAACAGGAATCACCTAAAGATCCCTTTAGGTGGTGAGAGGAATCAGAGGAGAAGGGGGAGGTATAACAGATAAAATAGGATTTAACAAGCAAGTATGACCTCTGAATCACTATATTAATATTTCTTCTAGCCCCCAGTGTTTTGGAGCAGCTAGAAGGAAAAATATGAGATGGTGGAATGGTGGCACATGACAAACTGTGGGATCTGTTCTGTAACTATTTGTTGAAGCGTGCTTTAAAAATTAATTGCTTTTTCTTTCTTTGCTTTGTATATATGTTATATTTTTCAATAGAATTTGTTAAAAAAAAATGCATCACACATTCTTCCTGGTGTGATTAAAACTCTGTGTAAGGTTGTTGACTCCCAGGGGTGTAAATCACCCTGGCAAGGTGGGACCTGACTCTCGGGGATAAGCTGGGAGAATTTTCTCAATTCTCATGGCATTGAGAAAACTTTCTTGACCAAAAGATGAAAGAAAGAAATGAGACAAAATAAAGTTTCAGTGGCTTAGAGATTTCAAACAGAGTCAAGAGGGTATCCTGGAGGTTATTCTTGCTCATTATATAGATATCTCATATCTCATTTTAGTTATGGTATATTAGAGTGGCTGGAGGGAAGTACCTGAAACTGTTGAGCTGTGTTCCAGTAGCCTTGATCCTTGAAGATGACTGTATAAAGATTTAACCTTTACAATGTGACTGTGATTTTGAAAATCTTATGCATTAGCTGGGGTTCTCTAGAGAAACAGAATCAACAGGAGATATCTATAGATATAAAATTTATAAAAGTGTCTCACCTAACAATGGGAATGCAGAGTCCAGAGTCTGCAGGGCAGGCCACCAGTTGGTAACTCTGATGAAGGTCCTCAGTGAACTCTGAAGAGAGGCTGGCTGGAAACCATGGGGATATAAAGGTCCAGCGTCTGTAGGGCAGGCTGTGAAGCTGGTGACTCCAGTGAATGGTCTGGACAAACTCCACAGGAGAGGCTCACTGGCCAAAGCAAGAAGAGTGACTGTCTCTTCTGAATCCTCCTTAAAAGCCTTCTTTTGATTAGATTAAGCATCACTCTTTGCAGAAGACACTCCCCTTAGCTGATTACAAACACTATCAGCTATAGATACAGCTGATGTAATCATGATTTAAGTCCATGAAATGTCCTCATAGCAACAGACCAGCCAGTGCGTGCCTGACCAGACAACTGGGTACCCCCACCTGGCCAGGTTGACAGATGATCCTGACCATGACACCTTGTATATGATGCTCCTTTTATCCAGGGAATGGACAGATGAGTAAAAAAAAAAAAAAACAAGGATAAAAAATAAATAAATAATGGGGGCATAAGGGTTAAAATAAATTGGATAGATTGAAAAAAAAAGCCTCTGTGTAAGATTGTGATCAGAGCAGTCACTTGGAATTTTAGAGTTCTCTTGCGGAATAACTAGCCTGAGGTCTCTAACATGCTTCAGAGAAAGAGTGTCCATGTGAGTCAGATGGACTGTGATTTCTGTTCTTGAACCTAAGGATATGACAGAGGAAGGTGGTCATCATTTTACAATATAAATTTTTGCTGCTAGGTAGCTTTCTTCTTGATACGCTTTTAGAAAAATACCTAGACCTGTCTAATTTAGGAATGTTTTACTTGTGCAACTTAGCTGTATTTGTCACCATTCAAGGAGCTCTTTTTGGCTGAAGCCACTGATATCTACCAAGTTGCAAACCCTGAGCAGGGAGGGGAGTCCCTCAGAGCCCCTTACTAAGCTGAGGAGTGAGTCCCATATGGGGTCTCGTTGCTATGTACTTAATATCTACAACAATCTAGAGTGGCCCTGGGAAATTGTGAACCAATGGCTCAGACTGAGAACATGAGCCCTGGTATACAACCCAATGTAGAAACCTAGGCCAAAATAAAGGGTTTGTTTTCTCAGGCTCTTTATTTTATTAATAGCCACATAACATCATTTTAATAAGCAATATTTCATCTTATAAAGAAATTTGAAGCTTATAAACCTAAAGCCAAGCGTGTCTAGATAATAAATACAGTATTCTGCCAACATAATATATTATTAAATTATAAAAAAAGCTTACGATGATGTTTGTGGTAATATGCAATACCATAACTAGAATACATTTTGCAACTTCTCTTTTATCAGTTGTTTGAAATTCTATATGGAGTAGTTCTAATTCTGTTACGTTTCATTGCTGCATTTATTTCTTTAAATAGCTTTTAATTAGTTTTAATTTATAAAAAAGATATTTTTGTATCAGTGATGGGAATTGTCAAAATAATATTAATAAAGAATACACTTAATTTGCTCTCATGGAATTTTTTTATTTCTTTCATCTCATTTGCAAATAGTTTTTTTCTATTTCACCTTTTTAATTATTTTGCACAAAGTTATACTCATATTGGTAATAATTCTGACAGGTCACTTGCAAATTTATTTTGCATCTTTGTTGCATTTTTCATAAAAGAGTTTTCTTCCAATTTTATTAATTTGGAGTACAAAAAAAACCATATCAGCAACTTTACCATATTCTAGAAATCTTGTTTTAGTTGAGAAAATATTGTATCATGCAAATTATGGAAAATAATAATGCATAATCTCTTGACCTTAGGATCTACTACTAAAGACCATGGTGAATCCTTGACCAAGGGGAGCCTGGGAAAACCGGATGGAACTTCCCTTCTTTTTCTCCTCCCCAAAACCTGACTATTCTGAGATGCAGCTGGTCATAAAGTGTCTTGTAAGCTTGTCCCACAAGATTTGACGATCAGTTATCCTTGATGTCTAACAGTACTGTGCCTTGTATGTATTCTCCCTTTCATTCCTACTTATCTGTAACCTCATTCCATAATATACTAGTAGCATATAAGTTTTGTGCTTTCTGAAGAAAAATAGGCTAAAGCAGTATCTGGATTGGTCCTAGAAAGTAGAGCCTCAAGATGGGATTTTTGGTTTGGGTTATTTACCATTCTGATGCACTAGCAGGCCCATTGCCGATGATAAGTGGCTTAGAGGTAACACCTGGCATCACAATCATAAAGATTTTCACCTGTGAGAAACTATAGGCATGGCACAATAGGAGAAAATGAGGTGGTAGGAAGTAGCTATGGTGCTTGGGAGACATGGGAGACAATATTAATGATTGTGGAGTAAGTTCGTTTTCATTTACAACATTGGAAGTTTTGAAAGAGAAAATGATAGATTGGTATCATCCAACAGCCAAATTATGTTATGCTGTAAAAGCCAGTGAGCCTGTATGGCAGTGTTTGAGGAGGGTTTAATCTCCTGTAATAGGGAGCAAAATATACTGAAAGTGAGGTGAGATTCTGATTCTAGATGTGGTAGATTTCCATGCTACCTGCCTCTAATGCACCAATTTCTTTCCCTGAAATCACACCTACAATATGAAGAGGCGTTTCCTCATGCCCACTGATGGAGTAGGAAAGAAAGGCAGCCTGGTTTACAGATGGACCAGGCGTCATATGCTGGTGCTAGCTTAATATGATCAGCTGCAGAATCACAGCCCTGCTCAGTGGCAGTCGGAACTACAATGCTGAAGCTAAATCTGCCAAGTGTTTATTCACTTTGTATGGAAAACGTAGTCGTTTGAGGTATGGCTGTATATCATCTTACAATGAAAGTGGTTGGCTGGTGGATAAAGGGCCTGGAGGAATAGGTCTGAAGAAGAGTGATGTAGATAGATCTATTAAAGTCGGCACAAAGCATACAGCTTTGTATGTCTCAAATTAATGCTCCCCAGAGGACATTCACCAGAGGAGATTCTATCAACAGAGCTCTATCCATCATCCCTCGAGTGGGCTCGTGAATTTAGTGGACATGGTGGCAGTGATGGAGGGTACTTAAGAGTCCAACAGCTCCTTCCAAATCAAATTATTCCAACTATTGCCTCTGCAAATGTCTAATCTTCTAGCAGCAGAAACAGTGTCTGAGCCTTGGATATGGAACTCTTTTGATGGCAGATTGACTATATCACACTCCTACCACCTTGGAGAGGACAGTGATGGGTTCTTTCTAAAGTCAGTGCACACTGTGCATATAGATTTGCCCCTCTCTCCTGCAGGGCCACCACCAGCACAAAAATCAGAGGGCTTGCAAAATTCCTTATATGCTGATCTGCACATTCCCTGAGAAGGAGTGACAAATGTGTTGAAAAATATATGCGAAAATGGTCAAAACAAGGGGATCTATTGAATTTAGCACATATCCAGGGGCTGCTAACCTAATAGAATAATTGAAGGTTAGCTAAGTCTTGGAGAAATATGCTGTGGGAGAGAGATACCAGCCTCCAGAATGAGATGCCGATAATGAAGGTCTTTTTCAGACAAAGAAAAATGAGCGAATTCATCACCAGCAAACCTGCTCTGCAAGAAACATTAAAAGAAGTGCTTCACTGAAAAGGAGAATAATGCATATCAGAAATTCAGGTCTGTGTTAAGACGGGATGAGCTTCAGAGAATGAATAAATGAGGATACAAGAAGATATTTTATTTCTCCTATTCTTCTTTAATCTAAGTGATAATTGTTTAAAGAAATAATAATAAAATGATTGATTATAAAATGCAATAAAGTGAAAGGAATGACACCAGTTTCATAAGGGATGGGAGAGAAGAACTGCGGATTCTCTAGTATAAAATACATCACACATAAAGTAGTTAAGTGCTTTTTGAGGTAAATTTAGACTAGTTAAAAACATATATTGAGAATTCTAAAGCGACCGCTAAAACAATTTAAAAATATGGATAATTCATATGCCAAAAGAGGTGATTAAATAGAATAATATAAAATGCTCAATTAAAACCAGAGAAGGCAGAAAAACAGGGAAGAAATAAAGAACAATGCAACAAATCAAAACTTCTGAAACCATGATAGGTATCAATCCAACCATATCAATAATCACTTTAAATGTGAAATACATACAAGCACCAGTTAAAGACAGATTGTTAGAATGGATAAAAACAGGACCCAACTATTGTAGCATAACTGTTGTTCTCTACTGAAATCCACTTTAAATGTAAAGACTCAAAAAAGGTTAAAGATAAAGGAATGGAGAAAGATAAACTATGCTAACACAAATCAAAACGAAGCTGAAGTAGCTAAATCAATTTCAGACAAAGTGCACTTCAGAACAGGGAAAATTATCAAAGATAACAAGGGATATTGTGTAATAATGAAGATCACTCCCTCAAGAAGAAATACCAATTCTATATGTGTGCACCTAACAAGAGAACATGAAGATATGTATGACAAAAGAACTAAAAGGAGAAATAGAAGAATCCACCATTATATTTGGAAACTTAAACAGCCCTCTCTGTAATGGATAGATCAAGCAGGCAGAAAAGGAAGATGATGTATTTGACTTGAATAGCACCATCAATCATATGATTCTAAATGACATTTCTATGGTCATCATCTCATAACTGTAGAATGAACATTCTTCTCAAGCTTGCATGGGACACTTGCCAAGGCAGAGCACATTCTGGGCCATAAAAGTCAACCTTACAAATTTAAGAGAATAGAAACCATACAAAGAAAATTCCCAGACCACCTTGGAATTAGACTAGATATTAGTAATAGAAAGATTGTTGGAAAATACTTAACTACTTGGAAATCAAACATTATACTACTAAATTGCACATTAGTCAAAGAAAAATCACCAGGAAAAACATTTTTAATTAAATGAAAATACTTTATCAATATCGCAGAAGGCAGTAAAGCAGTGATTAGAGGGAAATTTGTAGTGTTACTGACTTATGTTAGATTTAAAATCAGCAGCATAACATTCCATCATAGAATTCAAGAGAAAGAAGAACAATTTAACACTCACACAAGAGGAGCAAAGAAGTAATATAAATTGGACCAGAAAGCATTGGAATTGAAACAGGGAAATAATAAAGAAAATCAATGACAACAAAAGCTAGTTCTATGGAAAGATCAATAAAACTGACAAATGACTAGCCAGGCTATGAAAGAAAAGGAGAAGACACAATTACTTTATCAGAAATGAAATAAGTTTCATCATCACTATTGATCCCATGGACAGTAAAAGGATACCAGGAATTCTATGAACTTTCTATGCCTAGAAATTTGATAAATTAGATGGAGTGGAACAATTCCTTGAATGGTATAAACTAACAAAATGCACATAAGGGGATGTAGATAATCTGAACACACCTATTTCTATTAAATAAATTAAATTAATAATCAATAACCTTTGAAAAAAAAGAAAACATTGGACCCAGTTGGTTTACTGGAATTCAATGGTGAGTTCAACCAAGCATTTAATGAAGAAATCATGCCAATTATCTACAATATCTTTCAGAAAATAGAAACAAAGAGAACATTTCCTAACCTATGAAGTCAGCATACTTTAAAACCTTAACCAAATAATGATATTACAAGAGAACAAACTACACACAATATCTTTCATGAACATGTATGAAAAATTTCTCAGCAAAATATTAGCAAATTAAATATAACAATGTATAAAAAGAACTATACACCATGACCAGATGGGATGTTTTCAAGCTATACCAGACAGTGCCATCAACATTTGAAAATCAATCGGTGTAATCCATCATATCAACAGACTAAAGAATAAAAATTAAAACCATAAAATGATTGCAGAAAAAGATTTTGAAAAAAATCCCATAAACTATTCATGATAAAAACTCAGGAAATTAGGAATTGTGGGGCATTTCCTTAACTTGATAAAAAACATTTACAGAAACCTATAGCCAATATCATTCTTAAAGGTGAGAGCACTAGACACTTTCCCTCTAACATCATGAACAAGGCAAAATGTCCCTCAGACCCTTTGTATACAGCATTATCCTGGAAGTCCTAGAGAGTGCAATAAGACAAGAATAGAGAAATAAAACATTTAAAGATTGGGAAAGGAGAAATGAAACTATCTTAATTCACAGATGACATAATTTTCTATGTCAATAACCACAAGGAATTGATAACAACGACAAAGCTTTTCTAATTGATAAGCAAGTACAACAAGATGACAAGAAACGAGTTAATATACAAAAGCCCCCTGTTTTCTTGCAGGGCAGAAATGTATGATTAGAAGGTGAAATTAAACAAACGATGCCATTTATTAAAGCACCAAAATGCAAAAGAAAAGCAAAATTTAACTCAAAATGGATCATATGTCTAAATAAAAACTGCAAACATATAAAATTCTAGGAAAAAACATGAGAAAATATGTAGGTGACCTTGGATTTGTTGATGAGTTTTTAGACGAAGCACAACATATTCAATCCATAAAAGAAAAGAATGAGTTTAAAAGAATGTATTAAAATTTAAAGGAGTGTATTAAAATTTAAGAGAATGTATTAAAATTTAAAACTTCTATTGTGGGAACTAAACTTAAAAAGGACAAAACAAGCAATAGACAGAAAGAAAATATTTGTAAAATGCATACCTGATAAAATACTTGTATTTAAAATATGCAAAGAACTCTTGAAATTCAATAATAAGAAAAGTAACCCAGTCAAAAAAAGTGGACGAAAGATCTGGATAAACACCTCACCAAAGAATATATACAGATGACGAATAAACATGAAAAGATGGTTAACATCATTTGTCAATAGGGAATTGCAAATTAAAACAACAAGGGATACCACTGTGTACTTGTTAAACTGGCCAAAATCTATAAAGTACTGACAAAGAAATTGGGGGGGAGGACATAGCATATAACAAACTCATTCATTGCTGGTCAGAATTCAAAACAGTGCAGACACTATGGAAGATAATTTTGCAATTTCAAACAAAACTAAATATAGTCTTACCATCATGTTCCTAGTGATCCACATTTACCCAAGTGATGTCAAAACTTACGTTCAAACAAAAAACCTGCATGTGAATGTACAGAGCAGCTTTATTAATAATACCCCCAAACTGGAAGCAATCAAGATGATTTTCAATAGGTGTAATGATAAACCAACCTTGGTACATCAATCCAGTGGAATATTATTCAGTGCAAAAAAGAAGTGAGCTATAATGCCACAAAAAACACATGGATGATTTTTAAATGCATGTTAACAAGTGAAAGAATTCAGTCTGAAAAGACTATACACTGCATGGTTCCAGTTATATGGCATATGAGAAGGGGGATACTATAGAGATGGTTAAAAGACTGTGTAATTGCCAGGGCTTTGGGGGTAGAGAAGGAGGGTTAGGTAGGTGAAGCACAGGTAATTTATTTTATGGTAGTGAGGTTATTCTACAGGGCACTGTAATTGTTGATACATGACTGTACATTTTTCAAAACCCACAGTATTTTACAGCATAAAGAGTAAAAGTTTTTTTACTCTTTACCATAAGGGCGCCAGTTTCTAAAAATTTATTTAGGAGGTTGGGGAAATCCAAGCATTGAATGCAGAATTTAACAAAATAATCTAATGGTAATGTGTACGTATATAACAACTTCACTGGAGGGATTAGAAGGGGGAAGTTCTGATCTAAATAACTTTGAAAATGAGTGGAATCTGTAAAATTAAAAATAAAACAAACATTGCGTAAACACTGTACCCAAACACCGTACCCTACTTGATAAGGTTAATGGGGGCATGGATTAGCAATTCAGATACCGTTATACATGTGTAATGGAATCGAACAAATGGAAGGTGGTGGGATCCAGGTTTCTGTTAGAGTGGGAAGTTACAGATAAACAAGGGAGGAAGCTGGGATGATCTGTGTCATAATGGATTAGTGTTAGAGACATCAGTATGAGTGGATGCTTCTTGCAGTAGATACAGAGGGTCATGCATATCAATAATTTTAAGTATGTGTTTATACAAGACTTCTTTGCTCTGTTCAGCTGACACCCCAGTGTAATGAGCACAACTAGCACCTAGATCTTCGTTTCTAATACTGCTCTCCAGTAAAAAGAACCAGGGCTCCTTGGAAAAATGGCCAATTCTAGGACTAGGGAAGAAATACAGAAATGCAACTTGGGTAACTTATAGGGCCAGAAAATAAAAGGCTTCTCAAAATAATAAAAATAAAAACCTACAAAAATGGGGTATGCTAAAGAAAGAACCACCTGGAAGAGGTCTTGATAGTTGGAGGCCTGAAAAGAATTTTTTTTTGCACAAAGCTAGTAAAGTAATACTGGATTATTGCCCAAAATACAAAATAAATATCCATGACTTCATACTGAACTAAAGGATTTAATATGTAAATAATCAGGGGAGAAGAGAAACTCTTCCATGGGAAAGGATTCCAAACTCTTTATGCAGATATTCTGCTCCCAAGGAGGCATTCTTTGATTGGGAGCTGCTTATAGTAACTTCCTTTCTGAGATCACAGTATAGAAAGAGAGGGAGAAAGGGTAGCTTTAGAGTGGAGAAACCTGAAAAATATTCCCTCTGCCAGGTGTTCAGAGTTAACATCAGCAGCAATAAATCATGTTAATAGAATGTGATGGGGTAAGAATGTGCCTCATCTCTGCAGTCTTACTCCAATACCTATAGCCCCTGTGCAAGTTTGAAAACAACACCCAACAACCCCCCATGGTGGGAGTGGCTACAGAATACATGACCCAAATGCCTCAAAATGATCACAGTCATGAAAAGCAAGGGAAGTCGGTGTTTTGATTTGCTAATGTTGCCGGAATGCAATATACCAGAAAGGGGTTGGCTTTTATAAAGAGAATTTATTAAGTTATAAGTGTGCAGTTCTATGGACTTAAAAATGTCCAAACTAGGGCATCCAGAGAAAGATACCTTGACTCAAGAAAGAGCTGATGAGGTTCGAGGTTTCTCATTCTTCTAGGAAGTCACATGATAACATCTGCTATCTTTCCCTTTGGGCTTCTCATTTCATAAGGCTTCCTTTTCCTTATGTGTCTCCAAAGGTCTCTTGTCTGTGTTGGCTCTGAAGCATGTTCCAAAATGGTTCCCTCTTAAAGGACTAGAGTAAGTGACCTCCCTTGAATGGGTGGAGAGACATCTCCATGGAAACCACCTAATCAAAAGGGTTCCACCCACAAGTGGAGGTCATATCTTCATGGAAACAACTTAATTAAAAAGATCCCACCCAACAATATTAAATTGGGATTAAAGAACATGGCTTATGTTCTTTAATCATAACATAACAACAGTTTCAAACTGGCACAGTCAGAGAAGCTCTCACTGTCAAGGGCAGCCTAAGGGGACATAACGAATAAGTATAATGTAGTATCCTGGATGGGATCCTGCAACAGGAAATGGACAATAGGTAAAAATGAAGGAAATGTGAGTAAAGTATGGTGTTTAATAATAATATATCAATATTGATGTATTAATTGCAATTAATGTATTTTAATATGTTATTAATAAGAAGAGAAACTGGGTATGGGGTATATGGGAACTCTCAGTCCAAGCTTTTGAATTTTTCCATAATTCTGAAAGTCATCTAAAATAACAAGTTTATTAAAAGTAAAAACAAACTTTTACTAGGTCAGAAGTCCATTTCCTAGGGCATGACTGGAGGGCTAACAACCCTATAAGAAAACAAGTTAGTGGTTCCAATGCATGGTATAATGCAACTACTGTCTGACAATTTGGGCTTTTCATTCTGTAGACCAGAAAACATACAAAGAAGTTACTGTAACAGTTGGTTGCTACAGAGTAGTTGCTACACAATGGATGATGAAGGAGTAGATCTGTAACATGAGGGATTCAATGAGGCATCATTTGGTATACTCTTTTAAGATTGGGTTTCAGGTTGGCCCATCTGTTTTTATAATCTTGCCTTTTTGAGTATTAATCAAATACTTGCTACAATTCTATTTTTTCATATATTAAATTGTCTAAAACATGTTATTTTACTATTCTTTCAGTGGTTACTTTATGTATTGCCACATACCCCCTTGATATTTTTCAGACTATTATAAACTATTATAAACTAATATAAATTATTACTCTTACCTCTAAGTCTGTATTGCTAGATCTTTAGAACTTCTATCTCCATTTATCCTCCTCCTCCTTTTGTCATCATTCTTGTGTTAGTCTGGTTTCTCTAGAGAAACAGAACCAACAGGAGAGCTCTGTAATTATGAGACTTATAAAGATGTCTCATGTGACCATGGGAATGGGAGAGCCTAAAATCCACAGGGCAAGCTATGAAGCTGGCAGCTCCAATGATGAGCCTGGACAAACTCCACAGGAGTGGCTCACTGGCTGAAGAAGCAGTGAAAGAGTCTCTCTTCTTCCTTAAAGCCTTCAAGTGATTGGATTATTTTGCTCTGGGAGATACACCTTAGTTGATCACAGATGTAATCAGCCACAGATGCGATCAACTGACTGATGATTTAATACACCAGCCTTCTGGTTTATCAACCAGGCAAGAAACATCCTTGCAGCAATGGTCAGGCCAGTGCTTGCCTGACCAGACAATGATGTCAGAACCTAACCATCACAATTCTAATGGATTTTTTTTTTTTTTTACATGGGCAGGCACCAGGAATCGAACCTGGGTCCTCGGGCACAGCAGGCAAGTGTTCTTACCTGCTGAGCCACCATGGCCTGCCCTCTCATGCATTTTTGTTCATTTATTTTTTTAATTCCATGAAATATTAATTTTATTATTTTGTAAATACTTAATTTTACTTACCCACATAATCTATCCTTTCTTCTCTCTTGCAGACTTGCGTTTTCATATAGAATCATTTTCCTCTTTCCTGAGAAGTTCCCTTTGCTATTTTTGTAGTTCTGGTCTCCTCGTATCTAATTTTCTTAGTTTTTGTTTGCCTGCTTGAAACTTTTTTATTTTATCTTCATTTCCAAAGGATCTGTTTACTGGGTATCAATTTCTACATAGAAATTCTTTTCCCCAGTGGTATTTTTAAAAAAAGTCATTAGAATGTTTTTGTCTGGCTTCTGACATTTCTGTTGAGAAGTCAGTTATACGCCTTATTATTTCTCCATTTTTAATGTACCATTTTTACCTACCTGCTTTTACTTAAGTTTTCAACAGTTTGATTTAGAGGTGCTAAACGTTCACCTCTAGATAAACAAGTATGCTCTTGTTCCTTTGGTTTTCAGTATTTATGCTACTTGGGGCTTGCTGAGATTAATTAATGTAATTAATTAATTAAGGTAACATCTTTCATAAAGTTTATGAAATTCTTTGCTATTATCATTTTAATATTCTATTACGTTCTCTTCTCCCATTCTCAGATTTCACATATACGTACATTATAATTTCAGGTTTATGCCACCTGATTTTAGGCTATGTTTTATTTATTTTTCTGGAGTTATTCTTTATCACTTCAGTTTTGATATTCTCTATTGAATATCAATAGAGATAATGATATTCTCTAGTTCATTAATCCTGTAATCGATTATGTGCAAACTGCCTTTAAACCCATCCATTGGATTCTTAATTTATACTATTATATTTTTCAGTTCCAGAATGTCTATTTGATTCTTTATGTATGTATTCTAATACTTTGTGAAACTTGTTCCGTTTTCGTCCATTTGGTCTATCGATTACTCTAATGTCCTTGGCTGTTACTCCAATATCTGGGTCAACAGTAGATTTGCTTTGGGTTCTCTGTTTACTAAGCCCAGAAAGACCATGGGAGTTCCAGATTCTCCCTTAGATATTCTCAGTTCAGCTCTCCAGCTTCCAATCCTCACAGCTTCATAGACTGATGAATATATTCAAGGGAAGATGAGCCATATTTGAAGCATGCCCCTTCCCTGTTAAATGGCCTTTATTTCCTAAGCCTGAAAGGAAGATTTTACTCTGCCTTTTAGAAATGCATTAGTTTTATATTATTTTTATAATAAATTACCACCATGTAGGCAGATTAAAACAGTGCCAATTTGTCACCTTTCAGTTTTATAGGTCAGAAAACAGGCTTAGCTTGTTTCTCTGTTCCAGATTCCACAAAACCAAAATCACGGTTGACTGTCCTGGACAACAGTCTATATCCCGGCTTATGCGAGTTGGCAGAATTCAGTTCCATGTGGTTGTAAGTTCGAGGTCCCTCTGCTACCTGTTGGCTACAGGTTGTTCTCAGCTTTCAGAGACCACCCACACTTCCTAACTCCTGGCTCCCTTTTTCCATCTTCAAAGCCAGCAATGTTGGGGCAAGTTCTTCTCACACCTTCAATCATTTTCACTTTTCCTTCCGCCTCATCTCTCTGATTTCTTCTTCTACTACATTTCTCTGATCCTCTGTACTTGTTATGTTTTTCCATTTTACTGTAGCCCCTGCTCGTATTCTGCCAGAGCCAGACCTGGGCCTGAACACAAGGTTTACCATTTATTTGGTAGCCTGCTTTTCCCACTCAACACTCACTGTTCCACATAATTATATATTGTTCCATAACCTGATTGCATTTTTAATGGATATGAAATAATTCAATATATTGAATTTGTCTTAATTTATGTAATAAACCTAACTCAATTGGTCATTTAGTCTATCTATAATTTTTGCTTTATAAACAAAGGTAAAACTTGGGCCTTTTTGAGATCTTTATTGTGCATCAAATTTGCTATCATAGCCGATAGACTCATTTTCAAACTTCATTGCCTATATAGGTCATAATGAGATGCTTTTCACACCTCATTACTGAGTTTTTAAACAAATCCTCTGAAAAATGAATAATCCTTTTGAATAACATGTGGATGGTGGGTCCCACTGGAAGCTAGTCCCCTGGGGACTCACCAGATTATACACACAATTCACAGTTAAGAGACAATAGCAGAGTCCTTGACACTAAGGGACAATCACCTTTGTGTTTCCTTGGGAGAAAGTAGCAGTCACAGATAAAAAGTTTACCTTACTTTACATTTTATTTACTTAGCACTTACAAACATCATTTGCTCTATGAAAGGATTTCTAACCATTAATTATCTTTACCTCATTTTCATGAAAAGAAAACAAATTGTCACTAAGGAAAATAAAGTTTTCTATTAGATTATTATTTTCCTGATTAAACATCACATGGAAAATTTGATGATGAATGAAATGCTAAAACTATTACTTGTTGGTTTAGTCTTTTCTTTATATCTCCTGGAAATTCAGCATTTTTGTTATCACATCCATTTTATTACATAATCCTACTTAAGACTTATTGGCAGGCCTAAAATAATTCTAAAACTATTTATGTTGGAGACAAACCTAAAATATATTAGAACCCATTGTCTCATATCGCGTTCCCTACAAACAGGGCTGAGTTAGGGATTTTTGAGAAAGTGATTTTGGAGAAGTAGAGTGAGGGAAGGATGGGGGAAGAAAGTTAAGGAAGAATATGCTTTCAGACAGAGTTATGCTTCCATGTGGTCCTACAAATGACACCACAGAATTGGTCTACCCCTGTGTCCAGGGGCCAGTCTCTTTTACAGCCACACCAGTCAATTGCTGGCTGGTGACTGATACTTTGAAGGGTGTAACTTCCTCAGTAAGGTTATTCCAGTTCAGTGGAAGATAATTCCCTGGAAAAGGGGGCATCTCAGAGCTGTGTGCAGCCAACATCCACAGCTGATGTGAGCAGATCCAGCACTGTGTCACTCAGATACACTTGCTTCTTATGTTGCATTTATTCCATCCAGACCCAGCTTCTTCAGGATTTTGGTTGGTCATAATTTCAGGGAAAACCTGTGGGACAAGAGTTAGTGAGGCAAACTCGAAGACCCACTGCTATTGTTCCTGAGGCCACAACAGATATTTATCAGACTTTGTCAAACTCCGCTGCCACCCTTTCTCAATCCCTTTTCTCATAGCTAGCTGGTCAAGGTGTTTTACCTGGTGGGGTCATCCAGCCCTTCATCCCTGAGAAATCTGGGTATCCATGACCTTGTTAGTCATGGTTCTTATATTTGCCCTTTTATAGCTATAATAGAGCAAGGGTATAACAAAAGATTCTGTCATCTCCACTGCTATTAGGAAGACCCTCTCTGTAATGCATCCCCTACTAGCATCCTTATCCTCCTGAGGACAGATATTGCTGAGATGAATATCTGAAGTATCCCTGTATTGTCTCCATATCCTCTCAAGAAAGCAGGAATCATGTTACAAATTTTTAGGATGACTTATTTCTAGGAGAGTGAAATAAACACTGAAATGAGTAATGCTTAATTATCTGAAAATTCACATAATTATTCAGATAATTTTGAAAATGCACCAAATGCTTTTGTGGCACTGATTCAAGGATGTAAATGAAATGATGCATTTCTGTATTTGCCACAGTCATATTTAAGAAAAGTCATCTTGACGTCGATCTTGAATTTAAAAACAAATCAACAGAAGTCATCCTGACATATCCTTGATTTAACACATATCAATTTTGTTGGAAAGGCTTACCTAGAATATTGAAACTCGAAGGAATCACAGCATGTTGAACAGGTCTGGAAGGGTGCAGAAGTATTTGTGAAGGGAAGAAGACAACTCTGAGAAACTTAACACTAGGAAATTCCCTCAGAGGTAAGAAAATGGGTCTTGGGGTCAGATAGAGCTGGTATTGAATTCCAGCTTGTCATGTAAATACAGTTATCATAAAACCAAAGCAGATTGAATGGAAAGTAAATTCAGCACTCGAAAGCAGATTCGACATGATAATAGCTTGATTGCTCAATGCAATTTATTTGCTTGCTTAGTTTCAAGCTGCCAATGCAACCAATATGCAATAGCCAGGATACATGCCATATTTAAAGGTGGAGGATACCAGAGTCTCTAAGGTCCATCAACCCAAAAGCCAACAGATGGCAGGTGTGTGCATTAACAAGAGGTCTCGGAGGTAGTGAAGGGTCTGTAGCCCTCAAGCAACAAGATGTCAGCCTGCCTCTACTTAAAGCTCACCAAAGCAGCATCTTCTCTGAATTTTTATGCCTCACAAGTGTAGTCATCAACACTTATTCTGAAGGTGTGCTCCTCTTTTTTTTTTTTTTTTTTTAAATTTGCATATGGGCAGGAGGCACCAGGGATCGAACTCCAGACCTCCAGCACGGCAGGTCGGAGCTCTGCCTGCTGAGCCACGGCAGCCGCCCAAGGTGTGCTCCTCTTGGCTGCTGGCATCAAGCCAGTCCATCTCATATCCTCCCATGAATGCCTGGTTACCATTTGTTATGCAAACATATTTTTCTCAGTTTGCTTACATTTTAATTGTGGTCAACGTGTTTACAATTTTTTTTGGATTCAAAATCATTAATATCATTTCAATGCACAACATAGTTCCTCTCCTCTTTCCCTGCCATGAGGTTGGACGGGTTATTTTGCATTTTAGAGCCTCAGTTTCCTTCTCTGTGTGCACCATTGGGTTGTATGAAAATTAAGGGAAATGAATGTTAGCTTCAACAGTCCTACTCAGCAGGAATAGGCTCTATCATTTGTATTGTGTGTGTATGCGTTTATATAGAGTGCATTTACTTAGATTATATATTCAGTTTATTTAGAGAGACTGTTGAGGTTTATGGAGATTGGGGTAGGGTGGGGCCCCAACTCATTCTTGGCCTTGGCAAAAAATAGATAACTTGATAAGAAAACCAAGAAGTACCTATCATGTGCAAAAACTCCATATATTTATTTTAGTGGATATGCTTTTATCTGAAGTGATATTGATTATCGGTCAGTTCAGTTCATCAAAATTAATTAAAGCCATGAATCTTAAAAAATAACACATAATTTTAAACATTTTGTTTTATGACAGGCTACCACTCCATATTCCTTAACCTCTCTTTTCTTGTAGGATCAAGGCTTATTCTCTAAGTGTTGCTAGCTAATCAAAAGTTTATGACTCTAAAGTGGAATGAAGGTTCATAAATATTTGTGAGGCATCTGAATATATACATGTGCAGGTTCGAAGGATTCAGGTACCCTAAAAAAGCCATGTTTTAATCCTAATCCATCTTGTGGGAGCAACCAATTCTTCTAATCCCTATTCAGTACTATGGGTTGGAAACTTGATTAAGGTTATCTCCACGGAGATGTGACTCAATCAATTGCGGGTATTAAACTTGATTAATGTGCCTCCACCCATTCTATGTGGGTCTTGATTAGTTTATTGGAATTCTGTAAAAGAGGAGACATTTGGAGGGAGTTCCTTTTGAGAATGAAGAGAGAGCTGCAGACCCATGACAGAAGGATCAAAGAACCACAGAATCCACCAACCAGAGACCTTTGAAGATGAAGAAGGAGAATGTAGCCGGGGAGTTCAAGAAGCCAGAGGGCTGGAGAGGAAGCCAGTAGAGGCGCCCTGTTCACCATGTGCCTTTCCAGTGGAGAGAGAAACTCAGAACTTCATCGGTCTATTTGAATCAAGGTATATTTCCCAGGATGACTTAGATCAGACATTTCTATAGACTTGCTTTTGGACATTTCCATGACCCTAGAACTGTAAACTAGCAACTTATTAAATTCCCTTTTTAAAAGCTGTTATAGTTCCGGTATATCACATCCCAGCAGCTAGAAACTAGAACAATATACCTCCAAATTTTATAATTTTCTTTCTATACTTTTACTACCGTTTGGCTCATATGCAGAGTGGACACAGGTTTTGTGAGAATGGAAACTTAAATAATTGTGTGATCTATTTAAGAAAAATGGTATAAATTTATGGGTACAAAGACAGGTCAAGAAGTGAGTCTTCATTTAGAATGAAAGAACTAATCACAGCAAATTAAAATTTTCTGAGCACTGATAAATACCACACAATCACAAAATTGCCCAAACACCATATTCTCATATTCTTAATCGACTCTCTGACATAACTCTATAGTTCTTTGTTTCTGCATTTTTTGCTGCCGAATTTTTATTGTTTTTTCATCTGATAATACTTTTAAAATATTAATGATTGTGGTGAACACAGAAAGATCATCCAATCTTTCCTTGCAAAAGAGTGATTAAAACTTGTTTTTTTATTATTGAGCTTTTACTTTTATAATTCATTATCGGTGATGATACAAATACATTTAAAATTTTTATGAAAAATCACATACGGCATTTTGAGTTTTCTTGAAATTTGAAATCTTCTGAATACATGATATAGATTAACCAGATTTTTATGCATGTTCTTCTTATTGCAGAGTTATATGAGTTTTGACAGTTCTGATGATTTGGCAGATTTCCATAGATTAGCTTCTGGCTTCATACATTTCAAACTTACCCACAAACCTCTGGCTCCAAGCCCCACAGTGCATATTCCTTTTACCGGCTGTTCTCTTCCTTTGGCAATGTCTGGTGAGGCAGCACAATGGACTGCAGTGACCTACTTAAAGTCATTCTTACTGTAGGAGAGTTCACAAAAACTTTGCGTTTGTGTAAACAAAATGTGACTGTAAACAATGCAAATGTATTGGCAGATTCCCATACTAATTCATTCCCAACTTAGTGGTCTCTTAGTTGGAACTCTAGTATCTGTCCCATCTCTACACCACAAAATTGGAGGTGAAACATAATATAAGGTAAATCGAAGTGGGCTATAGCAGAGGCCTTAGCCGGAATAGCTAACATATCTTGCTTTCTTAAATTTTACAAAACCAATGCTTATGCTTCTCCCTTGAGAAGGTTTGAAAGAGACCTACCCAGATGAGAGGCCCTAAATCTTAAACTTCATTTCCTGCAAGCTAAATCGTGTCTGCTTATTCCTAATCTAGAAGCAAACTTTTTAAAGCAACTTATCTTATTTAGTTTTTCCAAGGTGCTATTTGGTAGTCAGAGCAAAAGAATTCTTTTATTTTGCAAAATGTCATCATTTTTGTGATTTTTAATGAAATTACCATTGAAATAGTTACATGTGTTAGGCACTACATAGTTTGGAGACAAATAAAACTGATTCCGTATGTTTGTGTGTATGTGTTATGTGTATGTGTGTGTACCATTCTCGCATCTGATTTCTACTACTTTAAACATTTTTGGCAAAATATATCAAATAGAAATAAGGTGTTAGAATAGCCCCCCACAATTATGATAATTAGCACATGAATTAAGGCACATGCTCTTAATCTATTAGACAGTCATTTGTGTCTTCACTTAGAGAGCCATTTATATTTGTTGACAATGAAAATAGATGTCATTCATTTATGGATCGCTCATTACGGTAAGATTCAATGCTAAATACTTTATGCAAATTATATGAACATTTTAGAAACTTGAAATCTAATTTAAAAGCCTACTGAAGACTAGCTTCTCCCAGAGAAATAAGTTGTACATTGTATGGAAGAATCTACTTAGATGGAAAACTCTGCAAATCATCTGATTCTAGCCTTTTAATTGCCTTTAAAATTTTGTACAACTTTGTAAGTTGCAGATGACTGACAGCAATTCAAAATCCTGTCTATAAGCAGACATGCAAATAAATTCTAACTTCCCTCTCCATCATGAAAAAAACATTTGCATCTATTTGTAAATTAATTTTAACATTCTTTATTCAATATCAATATATGCATCTTTGACTTCTTTTATCTTATTGTAACATCTTATCAGTTCCTTCAATTATTAATGAGTTAAACATTTCATATATGCACATTTTATATGAGGCACAATTTTACTTCTTTTTGAATATCATTCTTTAGAAAAGCATAATCTAATCTGTGTGATTTTTTAAAAATTATAAAATCTCTCTGATAGCTAATACTTCTCCTCTTGTCTGTTTTACCACTCAGCAGTTCTGTCTCTAAACCGGTCTTATTTTTTTCCTAGTTCTAACTGTTCCGTCTCACTGTCTCTCCCTTGTATTCATGCATGTGGATTTGTGACAGCTATTTTTCTTATTTGGTGGTGAGGGCTTTTCAAAGCTACTTTGGAGGTAAACAATTGGGCTCTGTTAAACTCTATTTCATATTTATATTTAAGTAAATTTAATTACCCATGCTTCGAATATTGAAAATGGCATATTGCTCTTTGAGATAAGAGCCACTCTAGGATATTTGAAAACCTTGGGGATCGCTGTTAAATACAGGAACGTGATTTGTGTAATTTGAGTGACAGCTTGTCATATGGCTCACAGGAATTGAATTGCAAGGTGAAGTTTTGATCGGAAAGGGAGAGTGGGAAAATTAAGACTTTGATTTAAAGGAATATTCAATAATATGTCTCAGTTAGCAGATTGATACATTACTTTAAAAGATTTCCTTCGAAGTCTAACCAAACAACTGAAATAGAGAGTGAAACCTGCACAAAGTTCTTTTTTTCTATAAAAGAGTTTAAAATAGCTGAGAAGAAAAGAATACTAATCCTCTCTGTATGCCCATCACATTTACATTCTTTAATTGCTAGGAAAGAGCCTTTATTTGTATTAGCCAGAACTACTGTCTTTTTTTTTTTTTTCCTGGTCAATCTCTGCTGCAAGGAGATACAAACTTCCCCTTTCTGTTCCTTCTCCACTGTGCAAGTACAATCGAATCGTTTAAGCTGCTTTAGCTCTTTTGTTCTTACCATATCACTGCTTGAACAAAAATAAGGTTATTACCAGATTGAAAAATTTATATATTAGAAGAGTTTCTTAATGAAGCAAGCACACTAATGGAAATAGATTTTAATACCTTAAGGCTTTAAGCCAAGAACAAATAGTGAGATGTACTTTCATGGTTGGTTGGTTTCTTTATTTTTTCCAGTCACATGTGCCAATAGGAAATTTAAAGTGTTCCTCTTGATATAAAAGCCTAAGCATATGAAGCTACTCTTACCTTTTATTTATGATATTTCTTTCTCTTAGAAGTCCATGAAAGCAGGCTGGTAATTCACTAAATGCTCTGCTTAAGGCAAATTGTCTCTCTGCTTTAAAATACTAGTATCCTCCAGACTAGACTTCCTGTCTCTCAGGTGAATGACAGCCACTCTTTTACCACTGGAATTTTTTTTTTTTTAACAGCCCTACAGCCAGTGTCTAAAATGTCTGACCAGATACCTGTGAGTTTGCCTTTTCCCCTAGAGAGGTGAGAAATCGTTCATTGATTGGGGTAGTACATGAGAAAATAGCAGATAAGAGAGGAGAAGAGTACTGACTGGAACCAGCAGGCTGAAGTGGGAGGGAGATATGAGGCTGATGAGGTAAGAGTAAGGATGTTGATTGAAAATATACACAACTGTGCATTACAAGTGCAAATGCGTGCATAAATCACTTTGCTTTCCCTTTCTGAAAAGCATTGAAAGGTGATATTTTTCTTTTTCTGTGTCATCAAAAGCATCACGGATTTTATTTCTTTAAAGGACTGCTAATATATTTCATGAGCAGGGCTTGATTTCTTCTATTTCAAAGATAACCTGTGACAGAAAAGTCATTTTTTTAAATGAAACAAAAAATATTTACCTCCAAGTTGTGAAGAGGCTGTATGACAGAAGAAAATGGATAATATTCCATATGATGGAGCCCTACATTAAAATAATGACATGCTAAATAGATGCAGACTAAATTCTGAAGCAAAAAATATTAGCAAATTAGAAAATGATGTTTTCATCTCTCTACCTACACTCACAAAAAACCCCTGCAGGAAATGTCAATAATTTGGTACTCATCTTAGTTTATCACCTTCATTTTTACTTACATTTTTTGTCCTGCAGCTGAGCTCCTTATGTCCTTGAAACTGTCTATACTTTAGGCTTTATTTTGATTGAAAGATAAATGCCTTTCACCGCATTTAATTTGATTTCTTTTTATTTCTATTTCCTCTCTGTCCCCACTTCACGAGAAAGGAAGGAATAACCTTTTATCCTTTATCACCAGAAGTTTTATACTGAGTCAGTCATCTGCTCTAGAGAATGGTGATAAGACAACAGATAAAATGCCAGCATTTCCTCCTGTTTTCCACTCAACCACATAGATAGTGTGACTCAGAAATAGGGCTGCTCCAAGAGATATGAGCAGGTGCCTTCTACCTGCTCGTGAGAGCCAATTTTGTACATCTCTTCCCAGTTCAGTGTTCAATGTTTTCACATACGTAGCTTAAAACTGGTCATAGTGGGAATATTTGCACTATAAAAATTGGCAAATGCTACAAAGCAAGGATTACCCTCCCCTGATTGCTTTACCAGCATTCAGCTGTCTGCACCCAACTTTCTGTTTTAATTCAAGCACTATCTCAGACAGAGTCTACTTTATGCAAACAGATTTCAGTCAGCTATAATTCCTTTTGAAAAATTATCTCACTCCTTTAATGTAGGCATTACTTCTTGACTCTTTTGCTCCTTCCAATTTTGGTCAGTTAACCATCTTTTCTTTTGGTTCCCTTTAATTCCGAATATTCTTGCTTTTAAAGAACATGCCATTTATTTCCATAAAAAAAAAAAAGCTAAAGTCAAGGTTTCACAGAGAAGAGAATCCAATATGTTATTCTCAGAAGCTGGGACAGCAGCTGTCTTTGCAGATTCAAACACTCTTCTATCGTTTTCAGCTACTGTATTCCAGTTTCAGGAGGGTAGCTTTCTGTTAGATTTTAAGAAATATGATTTGCATTTTTTAATGAATTAATTTCTTTGCTAAAACATGCATATTTGATCTTATTTTAATTGCTCACGGGGAAAGAATTATAAACTGTTTATCTTTAAGACTACGCTGGGATCATGAAACCAACGCCTTCCTGTTTGGGTCTTTCCTGTGACTTACTATGGTTCTTATGTGGGTCACTTAAATTTTCCATGCCTGAACCTGCTAATCACCGAAGTCGCCTTTGCTAGATGTGGTCTTGACAAACATTACTACTTAGGAGTTAATGGCACTCATTTGTATCTCTTAACCCTACTTTGAAGAAATGGACCATGAGAATATAAATGTGATGATTATAAGAGATTTAACACTTCCATTAAGATAGAAACAGATACTTCTCAATTTTTTCCTTGGGCTTTCAGAAAAGCATTTCTCAGCTACTTAAAATTCTTATTGGAAATACTTCAATTTTTCATTAGTGGAGCAGGTATATACTCTGATAATTACTCATTTTCTTGGGAAAATCCATGTCAGATATTGAAAAATATAGAAAGTCGAGTTTTGACTAAGGAACAGTAAACTTGGTCAGTGTTACAACTGTATATCTCATTTTGTTTCTGATCCAAAATTAAAAAAATAAAACATGCCCTATTTCTGAATTGGGACAATGTTTAGGGGGAAAATACTGAAACCTTAAAATTTCAAACTTCTGGTAATTGATCTTAAAATTATACTATTCAGTGCTTAATTGTCATAGTAAAGCCTGTCTAGGGACATTATTCACTTTATTGTATGGAAAAGTCCTAAGCTTCTGCATACCTGGAAAAGTGACTAAAATGATCATTGAACAATTCTATAATAAGCAAATACACGTGTGTGTGTGTGTGTGTGTGTGTGTATGTGTGTACCCGCAAGTTTGCCTAAGTATCTACGGATTTGGGGAGATTGCATTTAGAACCTACATTTTCAATGTGAGTACTCTAGCTTTCTGTATAGACACAACCCGATTTTTGTCATGGCTAACATATGTAGAGAAAGATTTTTATTTCCCTGCGGTGAAAGATTTTTAAACCTAATTCTCAATCAACTTTTATACGGAGCTTAAACTTATCTGTAAACCACTTATAGTTGGTTCTCAGGAGGACGTTGTGGAAAATTAATTTCTCACTGTCATTAAGTATCAACATTAATTTGTCTCCAATTATACTTAATTTTGTATAGACCTTGAGAGATATGAGGATCAGTTTATGAAATGAGCCTTTTTATACTTGATCTGTCCATGAGGTTTAGCTAAATATCCTCTCATTCTTATAAGCACCAAAAAATGTCTAAAATCTCCTCATTGCTGAGATGCTAAGTGCGTTTGATGGTTTTGTTTACTCCAGGCTCACATAATCAATGAGCAGATGATTGTTTTCAATCCTGGCAAACTAATTCTCAATAAGGACCATAAATGTGTTCTAAACTCTGAGACCAATGCACATCTTGTCCTATGGGCTTTGTTATAATTTATTCTCTTACAATACATCCTTTTTTTCTAACTTCTCATGCCAACATCCTGTATCATCTCACACTTCAGGTTCTTGCAAGGGTTATCTTACAACCTTTTACTATTTTTTTTTTTTTTTAGTATTTAAAAATGGTTTATTTGGAAACATGAATTACCACAAAACTTGCTCAGGATATGGAAGTTAAAACTGGGAAAGAATGATAACATCTTTAACTCCATTATTTTAAGGAAACATAGGGCAAGGAAAGTATTGGGATTTTTCTAAAAAAACTATGCTTAACTAAGGCAAAACTTAATGCTCTGATTCTTCAGATTCATGTTCCAGTGCTGTTTATATGATCTCACTAGAAAATAGGTTGATAGCTATTTGAATTTTTTTTTTTTTTTTTTTGGCATGGGCAGGCTCTGGGAAATGAACCCAGGTCTCCAGCATGACAGATGAGAATTCTGTCACTATGCCACCTGGAAGATAGCTGTTTATCAGTTATTAATCAATAATGACATCACAGTAGAATCTATTTACGACATTCAACCACCTGTTCTTAAATTAGGTTGAAAAGAGAAATTAGGAATATTTGGTGTGGAAATTTGGCTGCTATGATTGAACAAGCATCTTCTAAAATAGATCAGATTATGGCTAAATCAATCATCTAGGTTACCTTCAGGGCCAATGCTAATTTATTATTGAAATCTTGCATGTGCAGGTATGTGTTCAATGCCCCAGAAAATATAAGGCGAAATAGCCATTGTATGTACCCTATAGAAACTTGTAGTTTATAAGAAGTTGGAAAATATGCAAATAATTCTACTGCAGAGTGGACTCAGATGAGTACTCTAAATTAAAAGGGGAGGAGTTAAGAAAAGGTAGAAAAAGAAATATTAAGGAAAGGCTTTTGGTAGAGTTCATATATTTTGGTTTTTAGACTTTTGGTGTCAATTGGGGTCTTAAAGATGTTTTGGCAGAAAAATAACTTTGTTTGGATTTGTGCCAGTTAATCTACATGAGAGGATGGTAAAAATGTTTGCATGTTCTAATTCAGTTTCATTTCATGCACATAATTAAAGTGAGAAAAAGGTAGCTTTTCTCTTTTTTTTTTTTACTAGTTTCTTTCTTTCCCTGAGGTAGCCACCCCTTAAATTTTTTTTTCATGATTTTGTGGACATGTACAAAGAACAAAATTTTTTATGGCCTGATGATAGTTGAATTCCTACAAAACTTGGAAGTGAAGAATTGCTGATATACAATGTCTTTCTTTAAAGAGCAAGCACGGCTTAAAAAGAAATAAAGAAGATTGGCTTCCAGTATAACAGCATGAGTGCCACTGACCCACACCCCAGTGAAACTGATGAAAGTTCTTTTTTTTAAATTAGTTGATCTTGAAATGAACTTGAGGGCAAACAGTAAAGGAAGCATCAACTATTGAAGAAAATCTATGAAAATTCACTTTGAAAGCTGAGAATCTGTGGTGTTTGAACAAAGACCACTCCCTCTTTTCTAGAGTAAGGCAGAGGATCATCCCCAAACAGAGCACAGAGCTCCCTCTCCTCCCAGTGAGTCTCTTCCTGAGACTGTCCCAGTCCGATACAGTTGGGGTTTCTTTCACCCAGTTCTGCATGCCAAGCTCTGGCTTTGGCTAAGGTACTGGACCCCTGAGCACTCTTTCCCTGGATCCTGAAGCACTGGTTTTATGCCAAGAGAAGCAAGCAGCAAAATCATCAGGCTGATGGCTGGCCCACAATCAGGCACTGAGCTCCTACTGCTGGCCCTACCCCTAGCTCCAGAGCTTTGGCTCAGAGATGTTGTTTAGGGGGAGAAGTAGATAGTCCTGATTCACTTCCCAAAGGAACCACTTTCATTTGCAACACAGCCTGGAGAATTTCAAGAAGAAGGACACCCTCAAGAACAGTAAAGGTTGTGGAAAAAAGAAATTGGGGGAATATCAGGATACAGACCAAACTGAAGGAATCAATACCTTATGGTACTAGCACAAGGATAAACAGAGATTAATGGAACAGATCTGAGAGTTCAGAAATAAACCTGTCTGCCTACGGTTAACTGATTTTTTACAATATTGGGAAAAATGATTGTGCCGGTTTGAAAGGACTTATGTACCCTAGAAAAGCCATATTTTAATCCCAATCAATCTTGAGGGAGCAACCATTTCTTCTAATCCCTATTCAGTACTATAGGCTGGAAACTTGATTAAGTTATATCCATGGGGATGTGACTCAATCAATTGTGAGTATGAAACTTGATTAGATGGAGGCATATCTCCACCCATTCTACATGGGTCTTGATTAGTTTCCTGGAATCCTATAAAAGAGGACACGTTTTGGAGAGAGTTCGCTCTTGAGAATGATGGAGAACAAGGCGAACAACAGGAGAACAAGAAGAATGACAGAAGGGCAACAGAGCAGAGTCATGAGAATGATGAGAGAACCACTGAGTCCACTAGCCAGTGACATTTGGAGATGAAAAAGGAGAATGCCCCTGGGGAGTCTCATGGAGCAGGAGATCTGGAGAGGAAACTAGAAAATGTCGCCATGTTCGCCATGTGCCCTTCCAGCTGAGAGAGAAACCCTGAACCTCATCAGCCTTCTTAAACCAAGGTATCTTTCTCTGGATGCCTTAGATTGGACATTTCTATAGACTTGCCTTAACTGGGCCATTTCCACAGCCTAAAGAATGAAAACTTTCAACTTATTAAATTCCCCTTTTTAAAAGCCATTCCATTTCTGGTATATTGCATTCCAGCAACTGGCAAACTAGAACAATAGTCTTTTTAATTAATGTGCTAAGACAAATGGCTAGTCATATACGAAAAAATGAAGTTGGATCCTTATCTCACACCATACATAAAAATTAACTCAAAATAGTTCAGAGACCTAAATTTAAGAGCTAAAACCATAAAACTCTTAGAAGAAGAGTTCTTCTGGTCTTCATGACCTTGGGTTTTGCAAAGGATTCTTAAATATGATGTCAAAATCATGAGCAACAAAGGGAAAGTAAGTGGACTTGATTAGATGGAGATGTGTCTCCATCATCAAGAAAGTGAAAAGACAGCCCACAAGTTAGGAGAAAACAGTTTTAAGTCATACTTCTAATATTCTGTTTTAATACACAAAGCTGGTGGGAATGTGCAATCATTCAGCCACTTTGGAAAACAATGCAGCAGTTCCTCAAATTATTAAGCACAGAGTTAACATATGACCTAGCAATTCCACTCATAGGTATGTACCCAAGAGAACTGAAAACATTGTGGTGGTTTGGAATTGTATGTACCATAGAAAATCATGTTCTTAAAGCTAATCCCTTCCTGTAGCTATAAGCCTATTGTAAGTAGGACCTTTTGATGAGGTTACTTCAGTTAAGGGGTGGCCCAGGGTGGATCTTACCCCTCTTACTGGAGTCCTTTATAAATGGCATGCATACAGAAAGAGAGAGAGAGGAAAACCACAGCAGCAAGAAGCAGAAAGTAATGAAACCTGGAAGAGAAGGGAGAGGCCAACAGACATCTCTCTATGCCTTGCCATGTGGCAGGGATGCCAAGGAGTACTGGCAGCTGGTATTCAGGAAGAAAGCATCGCCTTGATGAGGCATTGGTTTGGACATTTTCCTGGACTCTAATCCTAAGTGAATAAATTTGCATTGTTCAAGCTGAACCATTTCATGGTATATTGCTTTAAGCAGCCTTGGAAACTAAACACATATCAATGACTATACGGCATTCGTAATAATCGCCAATAATTGGAAGCAACCTAAATGCCTATCAGTCATTGAATGGATAAAGAAGGTGTGGTATATCTGCATCCTGAAGACTACAATGTAAATTTTTTTTTTAAAAAGGAATAAAGTACATGCTACAACATGAATGAACCTTGAAAACACTATGCTGAGTAAAACAATTGAATCACAAAAGACCACGTATTCTGTGTGTCCATTCGTATGAAATGTCCAAAATAGGGAAATATACAGAGATATAAACTACATTAGTGATTGCTTAGGGCTGGAGGGGAAGGTGGCACTTGGGAGAGTGATAGCTAAAGAGTTTAGGGTTTCTTTTTGAGGTGATAAAAATGTTCTAAAATTGGCTGTGGGAATGGTTGCACATATCTGTGAATATACAAAAAGCCATTGGGTAAAATACCTTCAATAGGTGAATTGGATGGTATGTGAATTATATCATGTCAGTCTGTAAAAGAGAAATCTATTGCTACCTGCAGGTGTGGAGTCTCACCACTTAGTGGGTGGCGGGAGATGAACAATTTCTTCCACCAGGAACTCAGCCCGAGGGGAACCAACCCCTCCCCAGTCTTCAGATGCCTGGGAGGCCTACAGAAGCACATAGCACTGGATGGAACAATGTTTTACTCACGTAGAAAAGAGATGGAGGAAAATCAGCTTCACGAGAAGACTTCAGGTGCCCCTGGGCAGCAGTTCTCAGTCCATGGTGGGTACAGGGAGATATCCCATGTGTAGCACCCCTCTCTTGTGCAAATGCCATAGGGGAGGAATCCCACTCTCCCTCTCTATCAGAGACAGATGCCACTGGGGTGTGAATGTGATGCTATAAAGCATACCTACTTTAATCAGACTTTCTTCAGTGAATTTTTACATATGCTTGGACAATAGGGAAAGAATGTACCGACAATGCCCTTACCTACTAGGGCATTGTGTTTTATCTCACCAAGCAGTTGCATCTGGTCCTCAGCACAAGATGTATTTGTGGGTTCCAGGGAAAGGCATCAAGAGGCGCTAGGACTGTTCCCTACTACATAGCTCAATAAAACTGCTAAAAGAAGAAAAGTATATACAGAAATGGTGGGATTTAAGTTGGTAATAATTTTGTGTACTCTAATTTAGGTTAACAATAATTTTGTGTACTGGGTGTAAGAAGAATCTAATGCTAAGAAAACAAACAAATTAATCCATGGCTGCATTCCTTTAAAAGTGAACTCCCATTGACATAAAAAATATATAGTTCCATGTTATCAACAACTGATTTACAATGTCATAAAGGGAGATCCTGCTGCATTTTCCCCATAGAAAAGATTCTTTAAGATTTTAAGGGGTTCACCAGTCAGCAACTTAATTTTCCTTATAGATATTGGAAACCAATCAATATTAATAGTGCTAGAAAAGAGTTGACGTCTTGATAGATAAGTGTATTATCTAAGTATAAACTACCCAGTTTTCCCTCTGCTTTTAGAGATGAACCAATCTGTCACAGAGAAGCAGGTGTTAAACAAATCAAAACATCAAGAAAGTCCAGTCTCCAGCTCCATGCAGAGCAAGGTGGTTTCTTTGGACATTTTTATGATTCCGAGTGACATTGCTTACAAACTGTCTGTCTTAATATGCCAGGGCTGCTATGACAAATACCATACATTACTTGGCTTAAATGACAGGAATTTATTGGCTCATGGTTTTGGGAGTTAGAAGCCCAAAATCCTGGTGTTAGCAAGGCCATGCTTTCTCCAAATTCTCTAGTGTTCTTATGAAGGCAACCCTACATCACATGGTGATCTCCTACTGGAGCCTGTTATACATCACATGGTGATCTCCTACTGGAGCCTGTTATAGGAGCATGAAAGAGAGAAAGCACAGAAGCTAAGAGAGAAAGAAGAGAAGCTGAGAGAGAGAAGCCAGAGAAGCTTAGAGGGAAGGACACAAGAGTGCAGAGAAAAACCACAGAAATACAAAGGACTCAATGAAGCCAGAAGCTGAAAGCAACGAAACCTAGGTGAGAAAGGAGACGGACCATCAGACTTCTTCCTGTGCAGAGAATTGCCACTAGCCAGTCTCCAGGGAGAAAGCATTGCCTGTTGATGCCTTGAATGGATATTTTTGTGGCCTCAGAACTGTAAGCTTGTAAGTTAATAATTCCCCATGTAAAAGCCAGCCCATTTCTGGTATATTGCATTATTTTGGCAGTGTTAGTAAAGTAAAACACCTGCCCTCATTCATTTTGGCCCCATCTAAACTAATAGCTGTGTCTTCAAGTTCCTGTTTTCAGATGGGCTCACAGAACAGGGGTCAGGACTTCAAAGTGTCTTTTGTGGGGGACGTGATTCAACCCTCAGCACTGGCTAAGGGGGACAATACTACCAAGTTCCTTAGTGATGAGATGGTGATATTTTGAAGATTGGAGTGCTTACAAAGAACCAAGTGGGTCTACAGATGAATATTAAAATCCCAGTATCAAAATTGGGATTATTGCTTTTTTCAGGAGTGAACAAATGGAAATTTGTCATTAGAGTTGTTCTGCTAATGATCGTGTTCATGCATTTTACAAATTCATTTTTCTCACATTCTGCCATAAAGAAAAGAGTATGTTCTATTATAATACCCCCAATTTAAATATTTTTATCAACTTTGCGGTGGGGGGTTGGGGGGTGGGGGCAAAATACTATTAATGACTCCTGAGGAGTAATTTAAAAGTATTTTTAAATCACTGACAAAAGCCATTCAAATCAAATGGTTGATGGGGATGATACTGCCTCTAAAGTGGGACAAGACTGTTCAAAAGGAAATAAGGTTTTGAACAAGACTGTTCAAAAGGAAATAACCAGGGAGTGAGAGAAAAAAATTGCTTCTTGCCAAAAGGGCACAGGGCTTCAGAGTAAGGACAGGGTAGCACTGTCTGTTGTCTCCAACGTTTTGCTAGGCATATGGTATGTTGGTTGAAAAGATGGGTCACTTTTTTTTTAGAGCTTGATAAATTCTTAAAATTCTTAAAAAATAACTATTATAATGAGTGGTTTGTTCACTGCTTGGATAGAAATTACAGGTGATAAGAGACGTTTTGTTCCACACTTCTATTCTGTTTTGTTTTGGGTTTTGCAAGTCTTACCTAAAAGGCATGTCTGGCCCTGATTTTCCATAATATGCAATCTTTTCCTCTCCTGGGGAGAGGGGCAATGCCAGTTTCCCATGCAGAGCCACTCAGCCAAAGTCTCAAACTGTCTATTCACAGGGAGGTGATCAAACTCATTTAAGAATAATAGTGATCAGTACTCTCTCTGTAGCTCTCTGATTGAATGTGATTGCCATTCCGGAAAAATGTTTATCTCTCCATGGACTTCTCATTATTTAAAAGAATATTTGCCATTACAGATTATTTCAGTTTTCCTAACTGCTCTGTGAATTGGTTACTAGTATTGCCATTCCTTTCTATTAACATTAATGAAGGTGAATAATTAAAATTTCCACTACATTTCTCAATGCAAAATCAGATGCATATTCTATAATATGCCCTATTTTAACAGCTTTGGTTTACTTTTAAAAATAATTTTGGCTAACAAAATATGTGATGAGCAATGAGATGACTACATCAAAATTTTAATACTGAATTTGACATTTTTAAAAATATGAAAACATTCCATGATTTGCAAATCAAAAAGCATTTGCTAAGTGGCAGCTCTGTGCCTGGAATTGTAGTGAGAGACTATGAGAGAAAGATAAGCTATGTTTCTGGTCCCAAATGCCTTCCTATTTTATTAAAGAGACAGAATAACCTACATAAAAACCTATGAAGGGCAATTTTAGGTACAAACAGTCTCTAAGATTTGGGCCTAGGCTGAATATAATAAGAACCAGAGAAGAAATAGCTAATTCTCTTTCCATTTTTATCTTTACCAGACATATCATATATTATGGAAAATGTGTAACTAACTATCATTTGCTAGCCTGGGGGATGCAATGAAAACCCACATCATCAGTAGGGTGCAAAATTGTATTCGTAATATTATATCAAATACATTAAAGATATATAGATTAGAAGACTGGACAGAAATGAGTGAAGATATCTTGAAAATGATAAATTTGCTACTTCTTTTAACTTCTCTAAAATTTTCACAATGTGCATGCATTACTTTTTAAAAATATGTCTATTATTTTTAGTGTGGTTATATATATCTATGTATGTCATAAACTTTGCCATTTTAACCATTGTAGTGGATCAACTACTTTTTTTTTTTTAACATGGGCATGCAGCGGGAACCTGGGTCTCTGGCATGGCAGGCGAGAACTGTGCGCCACCATTGCCCACCCTCAATTACTTTTATAATGTTGTGTTACCATCATCACCATCTTCTATGATGAAAACTTTTCCATCATCCAAAACAGAAACTCTGTAGAGCCCATTAAGCAGTAACTCCCATTTCCCCTGCCCCTAGCCCCTGGTAACCTTTGACGTACATTTTAGCCCTATGCATTTGCTTTCTCTAGATAGTTTGTATATGTGGAATCATACATTATTTGTCCTTTTGTGTCTGGCTTATTTCACTTAGCATAATGTTTTCAAAGTTCATCCGTGTTGTAGCTTGTATTAGAACTTCATTCCCTTTTATGGCTGAATAGTTACATAATCAGAAAGAAAAATACTTTTGGTGTACCAAGGAATTGATGCCTTCCTTTCAGAAATAAATATTCTCATTTGCCTTGATCTTCATTTAAAAATGGGAATCTTCATCATGGGACTATCAGATTCCCTCTGGATAATCCTTCAGGGGGTTTTGTCCAGGGCCACCCAGAAACCACAGCCGTATTTCTGTTTTTCTCCCTTTTAGTAGCCATTGCATGCATACTGTAGAGTGTAAACCAAAAGTTCCTTCACGGGTGGTATTTGTGTGCACTCTAATCCTATAGGACAATAGCTCCCAGGAATTGTCATTAATTTTGATCACCTGCCTGGCATTCTTGAGCAACAGCTAATTTTATGAATATGGATTTCCCTGAGTCTATTTGTGCTGGTTACGCATTGCTTTGTGCCTATTCCCTCTTTTTTTTTTTTACAAGATTTAAAAAAAAAATTTATTAATTAAAAAAATTGTGCCTATTCCCTCTTAAGCAGATTAAAAGCATCACAAGGACAATTCCCAACTGTCTCTATACTTGACATCAGTCTGTAAGGTTTTCCTAAGCCTCTGAGCAATGACATGACTCAAAACGATAGTGCAATCCCTCCAATTTCCCAGGTTTTTTCCCTCATCAATTTCCATTGGACCTTAGACTCCTAAGAAGGTCTCCCAAATGTTTCCTGAAGTCCCCAGGGGTGCCTCACATGTGCTCACAAGCTCATCCGCCATGAGTTTCTGGCTTCCACAAAGGACTTGGGGATGTCGACATATAGGCTAGGCATTGTCACTGCTTGAGAATATTGCTCTCCCCTTTGTGAGTCATGGCGCTGCTTTGTGCCCCAGTGTCTTATGGAATTTCACAGTTTAACTTTTTCTGTCTTTCCTTATGGCTTCTGGTCTCTCTACTTCCCATCCCACATTGAGTCTAGTAGCTTCTAAATTAGGAAAACTTTGAGAAACACCCCATGCTATACTTCGAATTGTATTCACCTTCAGGTGATCAGTGATTTTAAACTGGCGTAGCCAGTAATCTTCTTCTAATATGACCACCCCCAATTCAAAGCCAGTAGACCCCAGCCATGAACAAACAGCCCTTGGGTCTCTAAGACCCAGATGCGTGACCATGAGTAACATTTTAAAACGAAGCAGGGCGGCATACAACATGTTTGTCCCTGAGAATTTCCCAATCTAAAAGAATCCCTAGTAAGACTCCTCTTGAAACCACACTGATTACTTAGTTAATTCAACAGTCACTTATATAGTGCTACTGACCAAGGCTTTAACAAATATCAACGAGTACACCCTCAAAACAACCCCAGGAGGTGGCCGCTGATGTCAACTGCTTTTTACCAGTGAAGAAACTGAAGCACGGAGAGGCCAGACACGTTGCCCTGTTGTTGTTTGTTGTTCTTGTTTCTGTTTAGTGATCCAGAAAAGTAAGTTAAAAAATCCATAACAGTTAAAGAAATTTTTCTCTCCAGATGGGAACGACTGAATGAAGAAACATTTTTTCTAGTGCTAACGAATTTGATATGGTTATCAGAGAGGCACTTCAAAGAAGCAAGGGAATTATTGTGACCCCTTTTACAGATTAGAGAGCATGAGGTCCAAGAATTCAAATGCTTGCTTTAAGTCAGTCTGTTCTGATAAAACAAATGGTGGGAAGATAGCAAAAATTCATACTTTGCATCACTTCAGAATTGATTTTTGAGATAAAATCTACTGTTCATTAATTTTAAAAGAAGAGCCAAAAGCATATTTCCAAGTCTCAGCTATCTTCTATTTAGCAGCACACTTTTTTTTTTCCTTTAAGGAAAGTTCAATTTTAGCTCAAGAGTATTTAGGGCAACTGCAGGTGAGCCTTTTGCTAGTGTTTTTTATTGGAGCACATTATCACCTGTGGAAATGAGCAGAAAATATAGAACACAGAAATGGAGCAAAATGAGTGACAGAAACGGAACAATTCTAGTACAACATGGGAATATCATTTTGCTGCTGATTTTAAAAACAGCATTTTCCTCCAGGTAAAATGAAAAGCATTCTCCCAAGGCATTGTAAACACATCAGCAATGAAAAGAAGGAAACAGGAAATGCAGCCGTGTGGTTTTGAACTTGGTGGCCCGCGAAGAGTGTCTCAGCATGCTGCTGCTGTACCATGAACTTTCCGATTCTGAGTCACAGCATCCATGTCAAAGCAGAGCTCACACAAATAAAGGGCTCAGAGCCTTTTCAGCACCTACTCAATACCAGTCAGGGTTCTCGGTGCTTTACATACTTATTTCTGAACCTCCCTATCTTGCAAATGAAGAAAATGAGGCTTCAGGAGCTCCCTAGCATTTTCACAGACATCAACTTGCAAGCGTTGTTTTTCTGAATCTATTCTAATTCTAATGAAAATGCTTTACTGTTGTTATTTCTGTTGCCATTTTATTGCTGAGGAATCTGTGCCCTGGAATTCAAGAGGCTTATCATTTCAAGCCAAAGGCAGAGTCAAGTATCATGCATTTGTGTCCTGTGCTGTGTTGTACTCCTCAGAGGAAATGGTCTAGAGCAGAAACATCACCTGGGGGCTTGTTAGAAATGCAGAATCTCAGGCCCCACCTTAGACCAACCAGATCAGACTCTACATTTTAAGCCCCTCTCTTCTGGGTGATTCCAACACACTTCAATTTTTGAGAAGCACTGCATTCATCAAACTGTTCCCCTCAAACAGACAACTTGGCAACACACGTTGAATATTTCAGTGTTTCTGAAGCAGCTGATGACTGTTCCCAGCATGAGCCATCTGCACTTTCCAGGATGCCTGGCATGATAGACACCCCTCCCTGGTGCCTCAGGGCTGCTCCTCTGGCTGCTCCACTCTATCTACCCCCCACCCCACCGCCATCCTCCACTCCCCCACCTTTGTTCCAAGCAGAAATGAATGGCTCAATTCTAGTCTCAATTTAACCTAGCCAAATGAAACAGCACTAACCCTTACAAGCTATTGCTAATTCCGGTATGGAGAGGCCTCATTGTTTTATCTGGGAGATGCCTCCCAACGTGTTCTTGAGTTCCATTGTGCCCTGTCATATCACAAATGGGGGCGAGGTGCAGACGTGTTGTGAAGTCCTTTGTGCTGTGCACCTGTGAGGTTTCTGAATGGTGTGTTTACAGGAAAGCTTCATTATTTCAATCTCACTATCTCTAAATGTGCTTATCACCTGGATGAGACCTGATTGCAAGACTGTTTCTGCTTTAGCTCTCTTTTCTGTTATTTTCTGTAATGTCTATAATACAATGTGTAAATATGATTGGGTATGCTCCCCCATGTCAGATATATAGCAACAATCACAACTATTGAGACATACATGGGGTATGTGATGGAGTTGCTGAAAGAGCATCTTCGTGGGGGAAACCAGAAGCAAAACGTAGGATGTAAATGTGGGTCTTCTCCACAATGGAGATCATGTTGTAACCCTTTAAGGTTTGAAGAGGATTGTTGACATTTGGCATAACCACTCTGGGGCATGGGTCTTGCCTAATTATGGCTGTGGAAACAGTAATGGCTGTTATAATCATTTATAGCAAAAAATCTTTCTTTTCATCATTTGTAACCCTGAAATAGCTTACTGGAGCAGTTTAGGGTGGTTCTTTTGAGAAATGTCAAAGATTCATTTATTTGATCAGATTTATTTGGGTTTGCAGTGTACCAGGCAGTGTCTAAGAGTCTGGAAATACAACAATGGACAACCATAGACAAAATTCCTACCCTGATAAATTTACGTTGTGTACCTACTGGAGGTAGGAGAAAGCATGGTATTTGAAGTTCTAAACCATGGCCAAACTTAAGAATAATGTGAGAAGCTTTTCAATATACAGAAAACTAAGTGTCTACCACAGACCTATTAAATGAGGATCTCTAAGAATGGGGCCCAAACATCGGAATTTTTTTTAACTCCCAACATGTCTAATGTGTAGTCAGGGTCAAGAACCTGATATTGTGGGATCCTTTTAACACACCTATAATTTTAGGTAGATGCAGCATACTGAATAGAATTTGCGAATTTTGAAATGGGGGTTTCAAATTCTAATTTTCACGTGACTTCAGAACTCTCAAAGTAATTGAAAAATTAAATCTTATCTTCATTATGTTAGATGTTAAGAAAATGCCTTCCATATAATTCTATGTGATTCTGAAATTTTTTATCAGAAGAGTCTATCCATCAAATTTGGATTTTGTAGAATACTCCCCTTAGTTTGGGGGTGCTCTATTTCCTTCTTTTTCTGCTCCCCCTTTCTATGTCATACTTACATCCTCTCAGGAATACACATACTTTTCTCCTTTTTTGATTTCACATGATCTTTTCAGCATCCTCAAATTTAGATTCACTTTATTCGTGCTTCACACCGATTGATTTTTTAATATACTTCTTCACAGTACTAAAGACCTGAAAATTAGCTCGCTCTAATTTTTGTCATCAGCACCCATTATTTTTAATATAACAACAATTAATTAAACATGTACTACATGCAAGAGAGAGGGTACAAATGGGTGGATAAATCAGATGCAGCCCATCTCTTCCTAGACTGACAACGAGAGGAATGAAACATATAGAACATATGTAAATGGACAGGGTATAGTATTAGAAAATAGTGGGCTGATGGATGTGGGGATGACCACAGGAAACCTTTGTGAGTACGTGCCATTTAAGCAGACACTGAAAGGATGCAAGGAGCCAACCATGCCAATTGCCTTCAGGACAGCTGTGTCAGCATGTGAGTAGACTTTGGGGTAGAAAAGACTGGTTTTTCCCAAACTTATCTAATGAGGCAGATTTTGATTGGAAATTAGAGATAGGAAGAAATGTCTGCCTCTCCCTGGGATTTTCTGCCTAAATCTACACCAAACATGATAGAGTCACATCTACATTTACAGTCTTGACCTTCTCCAGGCTCTGATCCAGACGTTCACCTGATGTTCCCCACACAGCTTACAACTAGATGCTCTTCCCCTAAGTGAGATTTCCTTCCAGTCTTCTCTCCCTTAGAGGCGCTACTACTATAAATAAAAAACATCCACAATAGAAACTTCAGGGTTTTTTTGTCTTTACCTCTACTTAGACGTCTGCATTCAATTTGGCATCGGTTCCAGTACTTTTATTCCTGAATGCCTTAGGAATACGACATCTCTTGGTCCACCTGCCCTTTTGCTGTCATAGCTCAGGCTTTCATCGGCTCTCACCTGGGTCACGGCAGTAATGTCCTAGCTTGTGTCATCTTCGTTGTCCTACTCCAAACCGTTGTCCTAGCACTTCCATCTGGGAAATCTGATGGTTTCATGCTCCTTCTTAAAATCAATCCTTAGAATGGCATCAAAGCACCTCCCAATTTTCCAATCTCTTTTTCCCAGCATCATTACTCCACCTAATGTACTCTCTATGCTCACTCTGATGCTCTGTTCTAGTGCTGAGTGTAGCTCTCTGTAACCTTACCATGTCTCTCTAGAAACTGTTCTCTTTCAATGATCTGTCCTTTATTTCTCTGCCAACCTATTCTTCCACCTGAAAGGCTGTCTCCCCTGCAAAGTCTTTTTTTGGCTCTTCACCAGTCTCTCGTAAGACTTCATCACTCCCTCATCTATACTCACATTCTACTTTATTTATCAATACAGTTTTCCTGCCTGAATCTTTCCCATTAGACTGTGAATTCCTGGAGATCAGTGCCAATGCTGCATTCATTTTTTATGCCAGCATCTGAAATAGTGATGGTCTAAAATAAATACTTAATGTGTTGATTAGAGTAACAGTATAGGATTAAGTGGCTGTAGGAAGCAGGAATGTTTTGGAAAATCCTCTCCCAAACTATTATCTAAGCAGAAGTCAACTATCTCCCTATGCCACTATGAAAATGGTGCACATATGAAATGACCTGTATGGCTACTATCATCTGTATCTATGTCTATATTTATGTCATCTCCCTACCAAAAATCTAGAGAAATAACACTGTACCCCATAAGTAGCAGTAAATCCCAGTAAATGCTCGAATTCCATGTGACTCAGTCTTCACAAGAAGTTGCATAAAAGAAGCATTATACAGAAACACAAAAGCCATAAAATGGTGTCTTATACTAACTTCTCTTGGAGAAAAGAGCAAGGGATTTGATCTGTAATAGAGCAACATTTCTCAAATCTCAAATTTCAGATCTCTCTCTCCCAAACACTCCCACTCCACGTACCCAACACATCATTCCTTTTTGTCTATTTTTCTGATATTCCCTCTGCCTTCCCCCTTCAGGTCTTTTCCATATAAAACAGTTCTGCCTTTTTAATATCTTCCACTCAAATCCTTTTCTTCCATCCTCTCCTGATTCTTAATTATGTGGAATCTAGGAACCAAACTAACAACGACTTTCTATTATGTGGGTGAGGAGAACACACCAATGAATACATGTGTTGCATTCACACGTTCATTAAGCATTGGAAATTAAGATGAGTGCCTGCTTGGTTGAATACAATATGATTTTCCAAAGATGAGATTGTCTAAAACTTCAAATAAGAGAGGGTAAAGCTATAAATAAAATATGTTGACTCTGATTGTTTTGCAAAATTGGGAGTGTATTTTATTATTATTATTTAGTGGCCAGTGCTCCTCATTCTACATGATTACTCTTACCCACTTTGGTGCAAATTGTCAGTTATTTTTTTTTAAATGACTGCAAAAACCTGTACAGAAATTCCTTTGAATATTCATTTTCTCACAGTGGCAGAGTGACTACAATCAATGAATGTGGCTTTTTACTTGCTTTATTATTTATTTTTCTTTTCTCACTTCTTTATAACCAGAGAATGCAGAAATCAGGAGCAGTTTTTTTTTTAATGTTTGGCTATTCTCTCATCATAAAATCCCCTGCCTGGAGCAGGTCATTTAAGAAAACAGCAGGCAGTCACTTAAATCAGTTGATAATTGCTTTCAGGGTAGTGATGCCCCACCCCTCCCCCACTCCCAGGGAAGTCTCTTTGTTGTTTAGATTTTAATTTTTGTTTTTCAAGCAAGCCTAAGTGCTTAGAGGTGAGCATAAGAAATCAGGCTGTGTGTAGTGTGTGTTGTTTGAAGCCACCTGTTTTTATGGGATAAAAGATAGCTTGTCAGGTGTCACTTTAATCATTGTTGATAGGCAGGATGGCATTTATTCTCCCCCTGTCATCTTCTCTCATTACATTTGCCCTCAGTTCCCCCATTCAGTGGATGATCCAATTAGTGTCAGGGGCTGAGATTTGACAGCTTGCCAACACAGGTGGGCTGCGACTGCTTTTCCTTGGTTTTATTTTTTTCTTTCATCTGAAGAAGGAGGAAAAGTACACGTTCAATCATAAAGCAAAGAATCTGCTAGAATATTTTGGATGTCTTTTTTTTTTTATAAAACAGTGCTTTTATTTTGTGAAATAAATAATGATTCACAGCTTTATCATCCTATGTAAAATTGTAATTACATGCTATTCGATTTAATTTGATATACATATACTAACTAGATACTTTTTTGTCAGCAAATATACATTGTATCAAGGATCAAAGAGGAATAAGACCTATCTTCTTACTGACTTCACTGAACTCATTGGCCGGTGATTAAGGCAGAGTTCCATTATAAACACATAAACAAACATGATTGGAAACACATAATAACAAATAGTAATATAAATATTATAGCAAAATGTGCATAATATGCTATGGGGGATGCAGGAGGAAGCCATGTATTCTTGCAAGAGTCATGAGAAAAGGTTGCTCAGTGGAGATGACATTAATCCTGGCTTTGGAGGAGGAGAAGTATTCAGGTGGCGTTCAGCTGTGTTCAGGCTGAAACTATATTTACAAGTGGGTATCATCCAGAGATAAAAATGGGAGAAGATATTAGGGCAGTTTTGTTTTATTGAATTAAAGCCTAGGAAAAAGTGGGAGATATGATTATGAAGTAGGTAGAAGCTTATGGTGTGTACTCTGTGCCATGCTAAGAAATTTGGATCTTAATTTGATGGCAATGAAGAAACACAAAAAATTTCTAAAGCACTGCATCTGAAAAGTTCTAGTTTAATAAGGAAGTAAATGCAAATGAAGTGAGATGTCGAAATAAAGTTTAGAAACTTAGAGTACAGTAATGTGATAAATCTATTAGAAGACTGTTAGTTTATTCTACAAACATTTAATGAGTGCCTACTATGATGGATGCTGGGGCTAGTAAATGCATTTAGCAAGGCCACTTCCCTTGAGAAGTTTGCAATTTAATGGAGAGAGCCAGCCCTGCAAACGTAACTGTAACAATTTAACCTGGGAAATTACTCGTTGAAGTTCTGGGAAAATGCTGAGGAGAGAGACACTAATTGCTATGGAGCACGACTGAACCAGGAAAGTCATCTCTGGCTCAACTTCCCTTAACTTGTCCTGCAGACAAAAGCAACTTACTGATGGCCAAAGCAGTGTAAGAAACAGTTAAGTCAAAGCAACCTAGGGCAAGGGATTACCTGCTTTTAGTCATCCACCAGTGTACCGGATGGGGAGAAAGTCTGTTCCATAGGGATTAGAGGGGGCATTCCTAAGGCCATAAGCTAACACAAACCCAGGACAAGATGCAGGCTGAGAAAAGATGAAGAGGACCCTGTATATCACATTCACCTTGGGCTGATCTTGACAGGAGGGCTAGACTCTGAAGTAGCACACTAGCCAATGCAGAACCAAATTTTCAAAGACTCTGAAAGGTTTTATTTTTTGCACTGGTTTGTTTGTTTTTATTAGCTTCTGGCACTCAAGGAAATCTCTGTCATATATCACTAACTGGATACACACTTAAGCAACAGACAGCTCAGGGACTAAATCTCAGAGTTAACCCCTAAAAACGTTAAGATACACAGTAGGCAACAAAGTTAGCAAGACAAACAATGAAACAGGAAATGATGATCCATCCAAAGGAAGAAGATACAAAATCATCCAAGAAGATGACCAAAATTTGGACATAATGGACAGAGACTTGAAAAAAAAAGATCCTCCATATGCTCAAAGAGATAAAGGAAAATCAGAGCAAGAACTAAAGAATATCAGGAAAACAATGATTGTACAATATGAGAATATCAATGAAGAGTCAGAAGTGTTTTAAAGGAACGAGACAGAAATACTGGAATTGAAGACCACAGTAACCCAAATGAAAAGTTCCCTAAAGGGTTTCAACTTCAGATTGGAGCTGACAGAAGAAAGAATCAGTGAACGTGAAAGCAAAATGTATAGTTAGGTTCAGATGTCAACTTGGCCAGGTGATGGTGCCTAGTTCTGTTTTTGTTGGTTTAAATCATCAGTATGTGAAATTCATCTATGGCTGATTGCATCTGCAGTCAGCTAAGGGGATTGCCTTCCTTGATGAGTGATGATTAATTTAATTAGCTGGAGGCTTAAAAGAGAGAGGTCAGAAGGAAGCTCAATGCAGCACAGTCCAAGAAGCACAGCATAACTCATCTCAGCACTTGTAGCTCAGCCCAGACATTTGGAGACGCAGAAAGGAATCAACCCAGAGAAAGTTGTTGGAACACAGAAGCCTGGAGAAAAGGCCAGCAGACATCACCCTGTGCCTTCCCGTGTAAGAGAGAACCTCAAATGAAAGTTAGCTACCTTTCCTCTGAAGAACTATAAGTTTTTAACTAAATAAATTCCCTTTTATTAAAAGCCAATCCATCTGCCCTGATAAATCCCAGAGTGATTTGAACAGTGAATAAAAAAGTATTTGCAAAGTCCCCTTTGGTGAATGGTGAGAAAGAGGGAAAGTTCAACTTCCCCAAGTTGAGTTCTTGATATTCTCACAAGCAGTGTGGACAATCAAAGCTATAGGCTGAGCCCCCAACCTTGGGGTTTGTTCATATGAAACTTAACCCCACAAAGGATGGGTCAAGCTTACTTAAAATTAGGCCTAAGAGTCACCCCCAAGAGAACCTCTTTTGTTGCTCAGATGTGGCCTCTCTCTCCAGCCAACACAATAAGCAAACTCACCACCCTCCCCCTGTCTTTGTGGGACATGACTCCCAGGGGTGTGGCCCTTCCTAGCAATGTGGGATAGAAATCCTGGAATGAGCTGAGACTCAGTATCAAGGGATTGAGAAAACCCCCAGAATGAGCTGAGATTCAGCATCAAGGGATTGAGAAAACCTTCTCGACCAAAAGGGGGAAGAGTGAAATGAGACAAAATAAGTGTCAATGGCTGAGAGATTCCAAACAGAGTTGAGAGGTTATCCTGGAGGTTATTCTTATGCATTAAATAGATATTACCTTGTTAGTCAAGATGTAGTGGAGAGGCTGGAGGGAACTGCCTGAAAATGTGGAGCTGTGTTCCAGTAACCATGTTTCTTGAAGATGATTGTATAATGATATAGCTTTCACAGTGAGACTGTGTGATTGTGAAAACCTTGTGTCTGTTGCTCCTTTTATCTACCTTATCAACAGACGAGTAAAGCATATGGAATAAAGATGAATAATAGGGGGAACAAATGTTAAAATAAATTTAGAGTGAAATGTTGGTGATCGGTGAGGGGGAGGGATGGGGGGTATGGTATGTATGAATTTTTTTCTATTTTCTTTTTATTTATTTTTCTGAATAGATGCAAATGTTCCAAGAAATGATCATGATGATGAATATGCAACTATGTGATGATATTGTGAATTACTGATTATGTATATAGAACGGAATGATAAAAAATTATGAATGTTTGCATTTGTTTGGTGTTTTTTGGTATTAAAAAAATTAATTAAAAAAAAGCCAATCCATCTCTGGTGTGTTGCATTCTAGTGGCTTTGGCAGACTAAAACATTTTGGTACCAGAGAAGTGGGGTGCTGCTGCAGTTTGCAAATACCAGACATGTTGGAATGGTGTTTTTTGGATAGAAAAGGAAGATTTTGTGGGGCCTTAGAGGCGCTTGATGGAGAAGTGCTGGACTGCTTTGGAGAGACTGTTGGTGTAAACAGAACCACTGCCAGTCTGGACAAAGGGGGACAGTAAAGGGACAAATTAGAGTTTGCAGAGTGAGAAGCTTGGAATCTAGGGTCTGAAGCCAAGAAACCTCAGGCCAAGAGAGCAGACCCACCCACTTTTTGGAGAGGGTGGGTTTGCCCCAGGAGCAGAGGGCAAGCCTCCTACTTTGCTCAGGAAAAGTTGTACCACCTCAGGCATTGGAGAAGGTGTAACACATAAACTGGGTATGGGGGGGGGACCCTGGCTGCCATCCCATTGTTCTGGAGGGGTTGAGCATGTGCCCCAGAAATGGCAGAGATCCTGGGTGCTCCCCTGAAGCTTGAAGAGGGTGGAGCTGAGAAAAGGGTGGTCTCTCCAATATCCCCCAAGACTGCAACCACTCCAGTATTTGGAAAGAGCAGGACCTGCTGCTTAGAGTCTTGGAAAGGGTGGGACTGTCGCTTTCTAAAACCCTGAGGACAAATGACTCTCAGACTTTGAAATCCAGTGGAGTCTGCCCTGCAGGTTTTCAGAATTGTTTGGGTCTGGCGACCCCTGTGTTCCTTCGAATTTTCTCACTATGGATTGGAAACATGTATGCCATGACTGTCCTCCTTTGCATATTGGCAGCAGATAACTTGTTTTGAGTTTCACAGGTCCAGAACCAGAAGAGAATTTTTGCCTGTTAAGCATGGTTAAAGTGATGCGTGTAGTTGCCAAGTTGACAAGGGGTGGACATGCGGTACTTAGGTTCAGATGTCAGCTTGGTCAGGTGATGATGCCCAACTGCTCTGCTGCTGTGGACATAAATCATCAGTATGTGAAATTCATCCATGGCTGATTACATTTGCAGTCAGCTAAGGGGAGTGCCCTCCACGTTGAGTGAGATTTAATTTAATTAGCTGGAGGCCTAAAAGAGAGAGGTCAGAAAAGAGCTCAGCAGCTCAGCATACCTCATCTCAGCACTTGAGCTCAGCCCATACATTTAGAGATGCAGAAAGGAATCATCCCAAGGAAAGCTGTTGAAACCCAGAAGCTAGAAGAGAAGGCCAGTCAACATTGCCCTGTGCCTTCCCGTGTAAGAGAGAACGTCAGATGGAAGTTATCTGCCTTTCTCTGAAGAACTATAAGTTTTTAACTAAATAAATCCCCTGATTAAAGGCCAGTCCATCTCTGGTGTGTTGCATTCTGGCAGCTTTGGCAGACTAAAACACAAGACAACTGGAATGATTCAGGCTAAGGTGTCGAAAGAAAAAAGAATAAAAACAAATAAACATAGCCTAACAGACCATCAGGCATACCAATATACACATAAGAGTCCAGAAGAAGAAAGAGAGAAAGAGGCAGAAGGAATATTCAAAGAAATAATGTCAGAAAAGTCCCCAACTTTAATGAGAGACATGAATATGCGCATTCAAGAATCCCAATGAATCCCAAACAGGATTAATGCAAAGAGAATCACACTCAGACACATATAGAAATAAAATTGTCTAATGCAAAGGACAAGGAGAGAGTTCCTGAAAGCTGCCAAAGAAAAGCAACACATAATATACAAGGGAGTCCCAAACAGACGTAAGGTTTTAATTTCTCATAAAAAATCCATGGAGGCACCAAGAGAGAGGGGTGAAATATTTAAAGTGCTGAAATAAAACAATTGCCAACCAGGAATGGCACATACCATGATAATGTCTTTGAAAAATAAGGTTAAGATTAAAACATTCTGAGATAAACAGAAGCTGATTTCATCACTACTATACCTGCCGTACAGGCAATGTTAAGGGGAGTTTTTCAGACTGAAAGGAAAGGACACTAGACAGTGGATCTAAGCAACATAAAAAAAAACATAAAGACCTCAGTAAAAGTAACCATATGGGTAATTATAAATGTCATTACAATTTTATTGCTTTTTTTCCTCATGTAATTTCACTTTTTACTTCTTATAGGCTCTGAAATTTAAATGAATAAAATGTAATGATAAATCTATGGTTTTGGATAAATCGTGTATAAAGATATAATCTGTAACAAGTACACCCGGAGGTGGGGGACAGAGGGGTATGGGAACAGTGTCTGTGTATGCTATTGAAGTTAAGTTAGTCTCAAATCAAACCTGACTGTTACAGATTTAGGATATTAAGTCTAAACCCTATGGTAACCACAAAGGAAATATATGAAAGAGTATATTTAGAGACATGTGTTCAAGGTCTCTCATTGTGCAAGCAGAGAAATTAATAATTTTTCTCCATGTTCTCCTGATCTGGCAAACAGAATGTCAGAAACTATGTCATTACAAAAGCTACAGAAAAAATGAAATGACCCACCTAATGTGTGTTACAATTTTCTCCCTCATCTGCTTTGACTAGGTATTTGATGGCCAAGTTCCATTTTGCTAACAGTGTCTATTGCCCTGAGAAGAATTTAATATATCAACCAATTTAAAGCAGGCTTTCCAGAGAGGGGTGGGTATTTTATTGGAAGATCATGTGTCACAAAAGTTTTAATATAGAGAAACATATTGACAAAAAGAAACTGAAACTTTCTTATGCTAAGTCCTCCTACAAGAAGGATCAATAGTATGGGTTCTGCTGTTCCATAACTGTGCAAAGCCTGCCTGAAAAACAGCAGCAAAATCACCTCGAAATTTTCATAATATCCCTTCTTAGTAATTTGATTCTGCCTTAATGGTTCTCGTCGCATGAAGAAATAAACACCATAATTGCATTCATATGAATAACTAACTAACATCAGAACAGCGTGGGCATTATCTAAATGCATTTTGCATCCACTCCTCAGAAGATCCTCAGTGACAGAACGATCATGAATTCTAACCATGTTAAAATCCCAGGTAATAAAAAAGGCTTTTGTTCTAGTTTGCTATCTGCCAGAATGCAATATACCAGAAATGGAATGGCTTTTAAAAAGGGGAATTTAATGAGTTGCTAGTTTACAGTTCTAAGGCTGAGAAAATGTCCCAATTAAAACGAGTCTATAGAAATGTCCAATCTAAGGAATCCAGGGAAGGATACCTTGTTTCAAGAAAGCCGATGAAGTTCAGGGTCTCTCTCTCATCCAAAAAGGCACATGGTGAACACAGTCACAGTTTCTCTCTCTCATCTGGAAGGGCACATGGTGAACACAGCATCATCTGCTAGCTTTCTCTCTTGGCTTCCTGTTTCATGAAGTTCCCCGGGAGGCATTTTCCTTCTTCATCTCCAAAGTGCTTGCCGATGGACTCTCTGCTTCATGGTGCTGCAGCACTCTCTGCTCTCTCTGAATCTCCTTCATTCTCCAAAATGTTTCCTCTTTCATAGGATTCCAGAAACTTAACAAGATCCACCCAAATGGGTGGAGACATGTTGTCACCTAATCCAGTTTAACAACCACTCTTGATTAAATCACATCTCCAGGGAGATGATCTGATTACAGTTTCAAACATATAGTATTGAATAGGGATTATTCTACATTTATGAAATGGGATTTTAATTAAAACATGGCTTTTCTAGTGTACATACATCCTTTCAAACCAGCACAGCTTTGAAAGTGGGCATATGACAGCTGCAGGATGCATTTGAAAGTCTTGAGAAGAAATGGGACTAGAGATTTCTGAGATACAGCTGAAAAAGTGACCCTAAGCAAAGATAGTAAGATTCTTGCACCTTGGTGAAACGTTATTTTAGGCCAGTGGTGTTCTCACGGCTTGGTAGTTGTTGGATCTATAAAAAGGAAAGGCTTGAATACAATTTTCACCTTTGGTATTCCGAATAAGTATTGTCAGTCCCTCCATGTGGAAAGTTTCTGCATGAAAAATTTGTCTTCATTTTCAAACTACATTGATCATGGAGAGGACACCCGAAGCTGTCCTTCCTCCTTTGGAAGAAAATTACCAATTACAGTGACGTGCATTCTATTTTGGTGTCATTTAGTTCAAATACATTTCTTGTTATAATTAGTAGCACCCTACATTTCAGAAGCACTTTACAATACAAAGCAGTATCTTATCCATTACTGCAGTGGATTCTAACAATAATCACAATGGTTTTATATGCCATTTAACAAATGAGGGAAAAGAAGGTTTAAAATTGAAGTATATTGTGTAAGGTAAGAGAGAGCAGGTGTGGAATCAGCACCTCATCAGAAACATATTGGGGCCCAAAGAATCCATGGAATTTGTTTCTTCTTGTTGAAATTTATTTGTTGTCCTTATGTGCCTTGAAGATGTAGTACCACCAACCTCAGGCAAAATGAAGAGGAAGGTTGAGCTTGTTTTTCAAACCTTCTCTGCCTTGTCAGGTCACTAATTCAACCAAAATTGGGTGTGGAGAGCCTACCAATGTGTCAGGCATTGGGTTAGATCCTTTGCTGTTCTGTTTTGGACTGTTCTCCTCAACAGCTCCATGCAGCAGGTGGCCAGGACCATCAAATATTCAGAACTTTCCCTGGGCCAGCTTTTTGTTAGGCAGCAAGGAGCAGTGAAGTGTGAAAGCTATCCAAACAGGCTTAATCCTACCTGGATTTACTGTGTACTAGCTCCATGGTTGTGGGCAATTACTTTAACAAATCTGAGGTACTGAGTCCTGATTTGTAAAATGGAGATGCAATGCCTCTCTTGTAAAAGATAAGAGAATATTATAGCAAATCAGTAAATCACAAGGTTGCTCCTTTCTTGCTGTAGGCTACTAAAGTGAATTGCAAGCAGATTCATCCCCAATCAAGCAGGAATAGTGGATAGGGATCAAAATGATGACCTTCCTTCATTTTAAAAGAGAAGATTTTAAAATGAGATGACAGCACATACTTAGAAGAAGACGTGAAAAGATAATTTAAATGAACATCATTAAATTACAGCATGCTTTAGGGCAGAGGGAGGTAGGATTGGGTTATTTCCCAGATGCTTTTATTATATAATATTTTTATTATATATACCCGGATGCTTTGACCCAAAGAAATGAGGGTATTTTTGGTATATAATTTCACTTGTCTTGGTAAGGATGGAGGCTTCAAATCACATTCCTAATGAAAAACTATATATTGGGCAGCTACTCTAAACTAGGCTAAAGAATAATAAGCTATGGTCCCTGACCTTAAAGACTTCGGTATGACAATTTGTCCCTCATCCGACATAGAGGGTGGTGACCACTTGTTCCATGGACCTACTGCCTGGTTGTCCTTCCTGGAACACACCCCTCTGCCTCTGACTAGTGGTCTCTGCCCACTCCAAAAAATATTATATAATAAAAGCATCTGGGAAATAACCCAATCCTACCTCCCTCTGCCCTAAAGCATGCTGTAATTTAATGATGTTCATTTAAATTATCTTTTCACGTCTTCTTCTAAGTATGTGCTGTCATCTCAGCTCTATTGCAAGCTCCTTATTTCCCCTCTGCACCTGGAATAGTGCTGGCCAGCTAGCAAGCATGCAATTCTTGTAGTGGGCTGAACTGGGGTAAAAGAAAACATGCAGTGTTTATCTTAGATTTGAGACATTTCTAGTAAAAACTGCTCAACACTGGGACAAATATTAAAATCTGCTCACACAATCCATTCCCCTCAAAGACTCCATCTTCTTCTGAGGTGATTTAGGCATGGTATTGTGCAGTGATATTGAAAGAAAATGTAGATATGCTTGCAATAGTCTTTTTATCTGAAGTAGAGTTTATTATCACCTCTTTCTCATTTGTTACTGTCCTTGCAGTAGTAGAACTACGTTTTTTTATCAGAAGCTAAGATCCTCAGTCCTTAGTAATAGAGTTACCTTTTTACATGGAAAATTTTCTCTATGTTGTTAAATATATTGGATAATGCTGTTGTCTTAGTAATGCACTCAATAGGTTAATTGCTTAACATAAGAGTGAAAGGAGCAATTTTCTAATAATTTCTTCCTACACCTACTCACCCTTCAAAAAGCTCCATGTCCAAGATGTTGAATCATCTTATTCCCTTGAAGGTCAGTTGCTCTTGTTCACATAAACAGCCTTCTTAGAAGTGGCTTTACTGTTAACATGGTTTGAAGAAAAAAATTAAACATGTCGCTCCTACCTAGTACATCCCCCTGGTTAATTAAGAGACCAAACTAAGTACTAGAAAACTATTTTTTTTTCCAAGAAATAGTACAATATACTGTTCCTACCTAATTCCCTGCTTAGCAGCCAAGGTGCCTCCTGATAAAATCATTCTGTATTTCTCTGGCTTCTTGCTAAGGAGAACATTCGGTCTTTCCTTGACCCTTAACAACGTTTTCTATTCCAAAGCTGTTTATTTCTGTACAAAATTCTTATAGATTAGAGAGAATATTAGCCTTCAGTGAAGTCACAAAAAGTCAAGAGGAAACTTGGAAAGTGAGAACTCAATGGTTTGGTCATTGCCCTCTGCCAAAGAATAACTGACTTATAATGCCTGACCCTTTCTGTCTGTTCATATGTGTGCCTTCAAATAAATAAAGACACAAATCTTGAATGTCCCTAATATGATAGTTTCTTCACTGAATTCAAACTAAATCTCTGAAAAGAATTTTTATTTCATTATTCCCAAGCATTTCAAGTTTATTTTTAAAGATTGGCTTCTTAAAAAGGAGGCTGTTTTTGATTAAATATTAATTATGCTTATCATACACTGTAGGAAAATATTGTGGCAAATGACCTGAACTGCATGTGAATGAGAATTCCATTCCTTGTCTACTAAGTATTATAAATCAAGGGGGAAAAACTTACTATCATGGTTTGCAGTTTATTTTATTAGTCCATTTGGTATATTTGAAGGGCTTAAATGAGCTTGTCTCTGTTCATTTTTCCAATGATGCCCCATAACTCACCCTGGACTTTGGTACACTATAATCAGGCCATTAGCAAAGCTCATGGAACATAGTAATAGATGGATGAACGCACTGCACAAATCTGCCTTACATCTAGCTTAATATTTCCCTCTAATTACCTTTCACTGTTACATACTTTTGCTGTTAACACATAAAACTAGAGAAAGGTCATGTCAGAAACAAAGAAGAATTGAAAGCAGGTACTCAAGGACTGAGCATATTTTAAGCGAACAGGATGAATTTGTCATTTCTATACTGACTCACATTCTTAGTAAAATTCATGAGAAAAAGATATCTGGAACATTTACTTTCCAGATGTGAGATAATTGGAAACCCAGAGAAACTATTTTAAATCTGGTTTAGAGGGAAGCTGAAGGGGTTCCAAACAAAAACCACTCTCTGATTGAAATGTGGATTAGGGTTTAATTGGCAAAACATTAGCATTGGAAGTTGTCTTAGTTTGCCAGAGCTGCTATAACAAATGCCACACAGTGGGTTGGCTTAAGCAAGAGTTTATTGGCTCATGTTTAGAGGCCAGACATCTCAAATCAAGGAACTGGCAAAGCCAGGCTTCCTCTTGAAGTCCAGTGTTCTAGGGACTGAAATCCTTGGGTTCTTCTTTCACTTACATCTCTGTCTCTGTGATATCCTCTGTCTCCTCCTGAGGCTTTCTCTGACTTCTGGCTTCTACGTCTTCTGGTTTCTGGTTTCTACTGACCGACTGCCTCCCAATTGCTTTCCTTAACAGGACTCCAATAATATGGATTAAGACCCATAAACATAAGCCTGCATTAGTGTGGCCATATCTAAATGGATTTTTAAAGATCCTACTCACAAATGAGTATACCCCTTAACTGAAAATACTTCTTCCAAGGGCCCTACTTGCAAATGGTTTCACACCTACAGAAAAACAAATTAAGATTAAGAACACATCTTTTGTTGGGGTACATGATACAATCTACCATACATATTAAAGTTAGGGTTGCTTGATAAAATATAGGACAACATGTTATATTTGAATTTTAGATAATTTTTTTGTATAAGTACTTTCCAAATATTTCATGGAGCATACTTATACTTTTCTTTGGAATTAATATTAAACTAAAAAAAATTAAACTGTGAGTTCTGTATTTTTATTTGCTAAATTTGGCAGTCTTAAGTCAGATATTGAGATTTGGATAGAAAAAGGAAACAGGTTGAAGTAGAATTCCAGGACTAAAATATTTTGTGTGGTCACTCAATAAATATTTGTTCAATGAATTAGTGTATTTCAGATATACAGGAGAAGCCCTGAATTTGCAAGAAGTCCTCATGACTCAGGCTAGAGAATAAATTAATTATTTCCTTCAGGAAAAAATCCCAGAGTCTCAAAAAGGTTCTGGAAACAGCTTTTGCTCCAGGAGTTTCTAAAACTGGGGCATGCTTCTCTCCATTGAGAATGGTTCAAAAGTCACCATTTTTGAACCATTTTGGATGGGGCAGAGGGTCCAAGATGGTGGCTTAGTGAAGCATGGAATTTAGTTTGTCCCCTAGAGTGGCTAGTAAATAGCCAGGAACAGTACAGAACAGCTGCTGGGGCCATATCAGTGAGTGGACACACAGCGTACACCAGTCTGGACAAGCTGGACCATATGCTGGGTCACAAAGCAAATCTCAATAAATTTAAAAAGATTGAAATCATACATAACCCTTTCTCAGATCATAAAGGAATGAGGTTGGAAATCAATAACAGGCAGAGGGCCATAAAATTCACAAATATATGGAGGCTCAACAACACACTCTTAAATCACCAGTGGATCAGGGAAGAAATTGCAAGAGAAATCAGTAAATATCTTAAGGCAAATGAAAATGAAAATATAGCATATCAAAATGCCTATATCAAAAAAGAAGAAAGAGCAAAAATCAAGGAATTAACTGTTTACTTGGAAGAACTAAAGAACAGCAAACTAAGCCCAAACCAAGCAAAAGGAAAGAAATAACAAAGGTTAGAGCAGAAATAAATGAAATTGAAAATGTGAAAACAATTGAGAAAATCAGCAAAATCAGAAGCTGGTTCTATGAAAAAGTCCATAAGATTGATGGACCCTTAGCAAGGTTGACAAAAAGAAGAAGAGAGAGAATGCAAATAAAGAAAATAAAAAATAGAAGAGGAGACATAACCACTGACCCCACAGAAATAAAGGAGGTAAAGAGAGGATACTATGAACAACTTTATACTAACATACTAGACAAAATAGATGAAATGGACAACTTCCTAGAAAGGCATGAACAACCAACATTGACTCAAGAAGAAATAGATGACCTCAACAAACCAACCACAAGTAAAGAAATTGCAGTAGTCATTAAGAAGCTCCCCTAAAAGAAAAGTCCAGGACCAGATGGCTTCACATGTGAATTCTACCAAACATTCAAGAAAAATTAGTACCAATCCTGCTCAAACTCTTCATAGAAATTGAAGAGGAGGGATGGCTAGCTAACTCATTCTATGAAGCCAACATCACCCTCACGCCAAAGCCAGACAAAGATACTACAAGAAAAGAAAATTACAGACCAATCTGTCTAATGAATATAGATGCAAAAATCCTCAACAAAATTCTTGTAAAACTGAATCCAACAGCACATTGAAAGAATTATACACCATGATCAAGTAGCATTCATCCCAGGTATGCAAGGATGGTTCAACAGAAGAAAATCAATTAATGTAATACACTATATAAAGAAATCAAAGCAGAAAAACCACATGGCCATCTCGATTGATGCAGAAAAGGCATTTGACAAACTTCAACATCCTTTCTTGTTGAAAACACTTCAAAGGATAGGAATAGAAGTGAACTTCCTCAACATGATAAAGGGTATATGTGAAAAACCCACAGCTAACAACATCCTCAATGGGGAAAAACTGAAAACTTTCCCCCTAAGATCAGGAACAAGACAAGGATGTTCACTTTCACCATTGTTATTCAACATTGTGTTGGAAGTTCTAGCCAGAGCAATTAGACAAGAAAAAGAAATACAAGGCATCAAAATTGGAAAGAAGTAAAACTCTCACTGTTTGCAGATGATATGATACTATATGTCAAAAACCCTGAAAAATCCACATGAAAACTACTAGTGCTCATAAATGAGTACAGCAATGTGGCAGATTATAAGGTTAACAGTCAAAAATCTGTAGTGTTTCTATACACTAGTAATGAGCAATCTGAGGGGGAAATCAAGAAAAAAAATTCCATTTACAATTGCAACCAATAGAATTAAATATTTAGGAATAAATTTAACTAAGGATACAAAAGACCTATCAAAAAAAAAAAACTACAAGAAATTGCTAAAAGAATTCATAGAAGACCTACATAAATGGAAGGGTATACCATGTCCATGGATTGGAAGACTAAATATAGTTAAGATGTCAATTCTACCTAAATTGATTTATAGATTCAATGCAATACCAATTAAAATCCTGAAAGCTTACTTTTCAGAAATAGAAAAACCAATAATCAAACTTATCTGGAAGGGCAATGTTCTAGTTTGCTAGCTGCCAGAATGCAATATGCCAGAAATGGAGTGACTTTTAAAAAGGGGAATTTAATAAATTGCTAGTTTACAGTTCTAAGGCCAAGAAAAAAATTCAATTAAAACAAGTCTATAGGAATGTCCAATTTAAGGCATCCAGAGAAAGATACTTGTTCAAGAAAGCCGATGAAGTTCAATGTTTCTCTCTCTGCTAGAAGGGCACATGGTGAACATGGCAGTGTCTGCTGACTTTCTCATGGCTCTACAAAAAGGGATTCTCTCCAAAATGTTTCCTCTTTTAAAGAATTCCAGCAAGCAACTCCACCTTCAATGGGTGGAGGCACACCTCCATGGAAATCATCTAATCAAAAGTTACCACCAACAATTGGGTGGGTCACATCTCCATGGGAACAATCAAAATGCTCCCACCCAGCAATATTGAATGAAGATTAAAGGACATGGCTTTTCTGGGGTCCACCATAGATTCAAACAAGCACAGGCAGGGTGCCCCGAATAGCTAAAAATATCCTGAGAAAGAAAAATGAAGTTGGAGGTCTCACAGTATCAGACTTTAAGGCATATTATGAAGCTACAGTGGTCAAAACAGCATAGTACTGGCATAAAGATAGATATACTGACCAATGAAATCAAATAGAATGTTCTCATCTATGGACAATTGAGCTTTGATAAGAGAGTCAAGCCAACTCACCTGGGATTGAACAGTCTCTTCAATAAATGGTGCCAGGAGAACTGGATATCCACATGCAAAAAATGAAAGAGGATCCATATCTCACACCCTACACAAAAATTAACTCAAAATGGATCAAAGACCTAAACATTAGATCTAAAACCATAAAAAGGTTAGAAGAAAATGTAAGGAAATATCTTGTAAATCTTATAATAGGAGGTGGTTTCCTAGATCTTACACCCAAAGCACGAGCACTGAAGAAATAAATAGATAAATGGGAACTCTTCAAAATTAAACACTTTTGTACCTCAAAGAACTTTGCCAAGAAAGTAAAAAAACAGCCTACACAATAGCAGACAATATTTGAAAACTATATATCAGGTAAGAATCTAGTATGTAAAATATGTAAAGAGATTGTTCAACTCAACAAAAAAAGACAAACAACCCAATTACAAAATGGGCAAAACACATGAACAAGCACTTTTCAGAGGAGGAAATACAAATGGCTAAAATGTACATGAAAAGATGTTCAACTTCTCTGGCTATTAGGGAACTGCAAATCAAAACCACAGTGAGATATCATTCACATCCACCAGAATGGCCATTATCAATAAAATAGAAAATGACAAGTGCTGGAGAGGATGTGGAGAATGAGGCACACTTATCCACTGTTGGTGGGAATGTAAAATGGTACAACCACTGTTCCTCAGGAAGCTAAATATAGAATCACCATATGATATGGCAATACCATTGCTAGGTATCTATTCAGAGGACATGAGGGCAAGAGCACTAACGGACATTTGCACACCCATGTTTATAGTAGCATTATTTACAATTGCCAAGAGATGGAAACAACCCAAATGTCCATCAACAGACGAGTGGCTATACAAGCTGTGGTCTATACATATGATGGAATATTATACAGCTATAAGAGAGAATAAAGTCATAAAGCATATAACAATATGGATGGACCCTTGAGGACATTATGCTGAATGAGATTAGCCAGAAACAAAAGGACAAATACTGTATGGTCTCACTGATAACAACTAACATTAATGAATGAACTTGGAGAATTTCAGTTAAGAACGGAGGCCATCAAGAGATAGAAATAGAGTAGATTTTGGGTAACTGGCGCTGAAGGGATACAGATTGCAACAGGACTGATTGTAAAAATTCAGAATTGAATAGCACAATGCTACCTAATTGTAGCACAATAATGTTAGTACACTGAATGAAGCTGAATGTGAGAATGATAGAGGTAGGAGGGCTGAGGCACAAATGAAACAAGATGGAAAAATAGACAATAGACTGAGATGGTATAATCTAGGAATGCCTAGAGTATACACTCATAGTGACTAAATACAATCATAGTGACTAAACAACACATTAAAAATGTTTTTGCATGGTGAAGAGCAAAGGAATGTCAATATTGCAATGTGTTGAAAATAGATGGTAATTCATATTTTAAAACTTTAACTTATGTGTGAGACTAAAGAAAAATGTGTATTTGGTACAAAATTTGTATTTTGACTAATGCATTTCCTAATATAACCTATATGGACAGTTTAATTGAACACCATAGTACATAGAACCTTGAATAGGGCATAAGATTTTCTAGATTTGTCCAAAGTGATGCCATGATAAATTCCAGAGTGATTTGAACAGTGAATAAAAAAGTATTTGCCAAGTCCCCTTGGGGGAATGGCAAGAAATGGGGAAAATTCAGCTTCCCCATTTGGAGTATTCCTGACATTCTCACAAGCAGTAGGGACAACCAAATCAATAAGCTGAGCCTTCAGTCTTGAGGTTTCTTCATATGAAACTTATCCCACAAAGGATAAACTAAGCCTACTTAAAATTAGGTCTAACAGTCACCTCCAGAGAACCTCTTTTGTTGCTCAGATGTGGCCTATCTCTCTTTCAGCCAACATGGCAAGTAAACTCACTGCCCTCCCCCTCTCTATGTGGGACATAACTCCCAGTGGTGTAAATCTCCCTGGCAATGTGGGACAGAAATCCTAGAATGAGCTGGGACTCAGCATCAAGGGATTGAAAAAATCTTTTTGACCAAAAGGGGGAAGAGAGAAATGAGACAAAACAAAATGTCAGTGGCTGAGAGATATCAGAGTTGAGAGGTAATCCTGGAGGTTGTTCTTCACGCATTTTATAGATATCCCCTTTTTAGTTTAGGTGTATTAGAGAGACTAGAGGGAAGTGCCTAAAACTGTAGAGCTGTTTTCCAGTAGCCATGCTTCTTGAAGATGATTGTATAATGATAAAGCTTTCACAATGTGACTATGTGATTGTGAAAACCTTGTGTCTGATGCTCCTTTTATCTATGATATTGACAGATGAGTAAAAAATATGGATTAAAAATAAATAATAAGGGAAAAAAATGTTAAGATAAATTGAGTAGATTGAAATACTAGTGAGCAATGAAAGGGAGTGGTAAGGGGTTTAGAAAAAAATAGGGGGACCAGAGGTTAAAATCTATTGAGTAGATGGAAGTACTAGTGGTCAATGAGAAGGGGGATGAGGGGTTTGTGAGTTTTTCTTTTTTTTTTTCCTGGAGTGATGCAAATGTTCTAAGAAATGATCATGGTGATGAATAAACTACTATGTGATGATGTTGTGAGCCACTGATTGTACACCATATATGGAATGCTTGTACGTTAAGAATGTTCATATTTGTATGCTGTTTCAGTTTGATAATACAAAAATAAATTAAATTTAAAAAATCAATGGATGATATAGGCATTTTAATGTTCATAAGATGTATACCAGAAATAGGGCTCAAAATGTGAAGGGATGAAATTCCAGTGCCTTTTTCCTGAGTGGAGAAAATGAAGAAGGGGATTCTGTTACAATAATTCAAACTCAGTTAAGCAGATGAGACACAGCTAGCAAAGACTAAATGCAATTTATATTGTAGATACCTGTAGATTTCATTACCTCATTGAGACATAGGGACCTGAGCTCAGCTGTTCTGAAAACAGGCCCAGAGGTGATCAGAGATGAGGGAGAAGAAAAAGATAATAGGTCAGTGTATCAGGAAGCAAAATAAAATTAAAAAGGGAGAGCACATTCCTAGCTCATAGAGACTGGACTATACAGAAGAAAATCTCAGCTAGACTAGGAGTAAGACTTACTAGCTTTGTGAATTTCAGTCTTCATGTAGTCTTCTGGAGTCTTGAGTTCCTTACCTACAGAGAGAGAATAATGTTCCTGGTCCTGTGAAAAAATGCTTGTGAGCTGGTTTTGTAAGCTAAATTATAGAACAGGTAGGCAAAATTAATCCTTTTTTCAATGTCAAACAGTACTGCAAAATCCATCATTTTCTGTCAGTATCTATTTTTTAAAAAGTGCTGAATTGAAGAACACATATTATTCTGTATTATTTTAGAGCTTAATCATAGGTGGTGTTTGATTCCCATTAAATGATAATAGCAGAGGAAGAGTTTACTGACATCAGAGTCTGTGGTCTATTCATTATATTCCATTCTTTAACAAAAGGGAATGTTCAGACAGGGAAAATTGTCTTCTTTCCCTCTAGCTTTCCCTCTGGTAGACCCTGAAAGACATTACTGGCTTTTGGAAAAGTGACTGGTGTTCCTGCCATCCTTGTAAAGAGCCAAATAAGGAAATCCTTTCTCTTTGTCTCTGTTTCTTCTCTTGGAAGGTAGTCATGGTCAAGTCCATATATCAACTTGGCCAGGTGGTGCTGCCCGGTTGTCTGGTTGGGCAAGTGCTAGCCTGTCTATTACTGCGAGGACATTTCATGGATTTATGTCATGATTACGTTGGCTGCATCCGCAGCAGATTGTAATCAGCTAAGGGGAGTGTCTTCTGCAATGAGTGGCATTTACTCTAATCACTGGAAGGCTTTTAAGGAGGATTCAGAAGAGACAGTCGCTCTTCCTGCTTCAGCCAGCCAGCCTCTCTTGTGGTGTTCATCCAGACCTTTCATCACAGTCGCCAGCTTCACAGCCTGCCCTACAGATTTTGGACTCTTCCATTCCCACAGTTGTCCAGCCAGACTCTCCAGACAGTTCACTGAGGAACTTTGTCAGAGTTACCAGCTTGTGGCCTGCCCTACAGACCTTGGACTGTACATCCCACAGTTACATGTGACACTTTTATAGATTTTATATCAACAGATATCTCCTGCTGATTCTGTTTCTCTGGAGAACCCTAATTAATACAGAAGGTTAGAGGTTTTCATTGTTATAAGTTCTAATGAGGAAACTATACCCAAATAAAATAAACTAAAAAAATTTTAAGATAACTAATTCACATTCTTATCAGAATTCCTTATCATTAAAAATTAGTACTGTCAGGGATAAAAGTCAGAGTATATATACTGCTTTGTGAAGAAAGATAGGAATGAACAATCCATAGTTTTAAGGTTTTAGTCTTCAGGTTTTTACTGGATGAAGTGAGATCCTCCGTGTGCTGATTCTTCCCCACTTAACAAACCCCAGTGGATATAAAACATTATAGCAATTAGTCACCTAGCTCTGAAAGGTACATTAGTGAGAACAGGAATCCACTTAGTGGTGGTCTCAGAGAAATATATCAAATGGGCTCATATGGAAGAGCTTTTGGAGTCAATAATTGTAATGGTGATCTTAGTAATGATAACGGTTGCCTGTATTGAGTGCTGATTATTGGATTCTATCATTTAATCCTTACAACACTTCTTTGATGTACGTCCCTATTGTACCCATTTTACCTATTAGAGAACTGAGGCTTAGAGCAATGAAATGCACCGCCGGTCTGCAGTTGTCCCATGTGCATTCAAGGTTTGGACCATGACTATCTGATTATTTTTATTTTCTGATTGCTGTATGGCGGGGTCACATTTCATTCTTTTTCCATGTGAGTATCCCATTATTACAGCACCATTTGTTGAATTTTTTTGTTTGTTTGTTTGTTTTTGTTGGTTTCTTTGTTTGTTGTTTTTGGAAAGTGACTGGGCTGGGAATCAAACCCAGGTCTGTGGCATGGCAGGCAAGAATTCTGCCACCGAACTACCCTCGCACACCCTCCCCCCACTACCTGCTTTTAAAGTGGATGTTTGTCACCACTTCCCCTCATTCCAAAAGGTGAGGAATTCCAAAGGAACACTTCAAAACAGTTATTATTTTGTTTATACTGACAATTAATCAGTAAATATTTTCCAAGTTTTTTAAAGTCGATTACCAGTTCATGAGAAAAAATCCCAAGACATTTTGACTTATAACCCATCACATATTCAAGGACAGGCTGGTCTAAAATCTTATTTTGTGGATATCGAGGCTGCTTTCTGCTTTCTAAAGGAGCTGTCAGAACAGGCAGTGAAATGTAGTCAGGCTGCGGCAGAATGTGGCGCTGAGGTAATGTAGCAGAGTTAAAAAGCTCTGACAGATATAAAGCTGGAGTCAGCATGAAAGTACAGTGAGTCCCACGTTTTATGAATTTATAATGAATAAAATGGAATCTAGGTGGAAACTTGTTTAATGGATATTCTGAGTACACAGCAGTCTGGTGTACCTTCGAGAAGCTGATCTGTTTATCTTCTTATTTGTTGCCTTGAAGAAGTGTCTCTGCCAGGAAAGCGCAGAGTGCCTCACCAGGAGGAACCAAGCCCCCCCGCTCCCCCAGCTTTCCCAGAGACTCAGGCAGCAATGCCACGCTCCCCAGCGCTGCGACTTCGAAACTTAAATGCTTAAATGGGAACCCTCCCTGATCACTTCCAAAACTGTTCGGCATGACTCTCAATGCCAAATTCTTTCCGCTGCAAATAGTGGTATTTCCCATTGCCTTCGCACAACCGTGGTAAAGAGAATTCCTGGACAACAATATCTCAAGGGCTTTAGTGGCATTTTTATTTCTTCTCTCCCACCATTCATGAAGCAGGAACCTCTTTGAACTGGCTCGAGGCCCTCCAACCCCAAGTGTCAGTGCCAACCATCTGCTCACCTCTCTCGACTTCATGACTGGGGTTTCTTGAGATTTTCCCAACTTAGGTCCAACCTGGAAAACTATAGTATGTAACCCATGTAATTTTATAATGGTTTGAATCTCATGAAATTGCCAATATCCTACTGTTTTTAACCTGCAAAAATGACAATTGCTTATCATTTGATATGATGCTGGTAAGGTTTAGTCCACTCACCCCCTCTTTTTACTTGCTACCTTTGGGCATGGGACCCCATTGTCACGTGAGTAAGTGTCTGCCATCTTAAAAATCAATCTCTCATATTCCTTAAAGTCCTTCCACAAACTCTTCAAGGGCAAACTGCCTCACACACACTTATTTCCTGCTTGTGTTTTAGGGACTATATTTATTTTGAGCCACTGGAGGCAATTTTAACACACAGAGACACTGTGTGTGCCTGGGGCAGAAATGCTCAGCTTTGAATACTGTGTGCAGGTGCGAAGGCCAAGGACAGCCCAGGCACTATGCAGTGAGATCACTTAAACTTAATACAGAAAAACACTCTTTCTCTATTAAGAGCACATATGCTGAATTATTAGCAGCACCTCACCCTGGCTTAGCATCTGCTAAGTAAGGAAAAGCACCAGAAGGTCTATTCCGGGAAAACATACCTATTAGTGTATGTTGCTTTTTCTTTTCAGCATTTGGGACACCACTAAGATTTTTAAATGCAGGAACTATGGCTGGGGACTCAGCACTCCCAAATCACATTATCCAGGGAGAGAAAGTGGGGAGAGCCAGAAACATACACTTTACCTAGAGTTCATTTCACTTACATCACTTCTGACCTCATTTCAAGTAACAATCTGCCCCTTTCTCTTCCCTACTTCTGCCTCGAGCAAGACTTTCGCTAAAGTAGAATTTTTGCAGAGAAGTAAGTCTACATGTCATAGAACTAATCAGAACTCCTTGCATTAGCAGTACCGACAGAATTATCTTAGCTCTCATGTCCAGAGATAAGAGGAACTCAGCTAGCTAAGGGTTAATTGACATAAATATTCTAAAGGATCAGTTATTTGGTCTCATGCTTTAGGATTGTATAAATAGAAAAGTTTTTAAAACTTATAATAGCAAGTACTTGGCCCTGAGTATGCCCTGTGTTGGAAAACTCATGTTAATGTTTATCTAATTAAGACCCAGTGCTGTAGAACTCTTTAAATAACCTCTCCTAGGAGTATGCTATGCTTTATGACAGAAACCTTCTAGAAATGTGCCAGCCTTTATGTGGGACTAGAAACATTCCACCTTGGATGGTTTTTAGTATTTTAGGAGACATTCGTCTGAGGAATCTATCTGAAAATCTTAGAAGGTATAATATCCCTGGGACTTTTTATTAGTTGTGCCAATAGCTTTTAAAAGCTTAGAAATTAATGTGTTGAAGTGACATTTTAAAAAATTCACCACAGTCTCTTTAGCAAATTTTTTTTTCCAGTTTATCTCTCTAAAGACATGAAGAGAATTATGAAACCACAGCAGTAGCTGGCCTTAGTAAAAGCTGACTAATACCTTTTTGTTTATTAAAGCATCTACTTTGTGGGTAAAGTAAAAGGCAGGATTATATTTATATCACTCTCCATTTTATTTATAATGAATACCCTGGCTTTACTCAGTTTTTCCATTTTTGTAGAAGTTCCCAAAGACACACTGTTTCCAAGTAAGGCAACTCATGTTTTTTGGCCGTTCTCCAGGAATTCTGTCCCCCAGACCAACCTCAGACCAGGGAATCAAGTTGACTTAGAAGCTTTGAGGAAGAAATACCTGGTAAATAAAAGAGTGAGTAACCCCTGAAATTTGTGAATGCTTTTGGTACGATGTGTTTCTTAAGAGTGAGATACAATCTGCATGTTTTAAATAAGCCCACAGCACCTCTGAGGAAAAGAGCACAGATAGCTGTCTGCCTTGCATTCTGCAAGAGAGAAGTTATGTGTCCCTGCTCTAGGACTTGGGATCTGAAATGCCAAGTCATTATGTTCTTCTTTCTTAATTTCATACTTGCTCCTGTCTTCTAGGACCTAAGAAGGTTTTGCTTGTTTTTCATGTGTCCATGTTTCCACTGGGAATCTTAAATGACTTTCCTTCACCTTGCGGGAGGCTGTTCAGACCCAACTACTCTGTGAGTATATGCGGAAGAATCATGGACCGAAACAGTTACTTTTTAAATGTTTACTTTTCTGCATTTTCAAGGCCCTTGCTCTTGGAGGGGACATTTGATTCAGTGAAACAAAATCAACCCCACGTGTGTTGTAGATTATTGTAGGGAGAGAGCTGTCAAGTCCTTTCAAACCCGATGGAGCGGAGTAGTAGAAAAGTCTTTTTAACAGTAATCAACAGCTTTTACTTACTTTTACTCACTGCTATTTGGCCTGTGACCCAGCAGGAGATCATTTAAATCAAAACACTTACCCTTCCCCAGGGAAGATTTTAACCTGAAAGAGACCAAATGTAGCCTGCAAAAGGGCAGCTCGGCTTAGCACCAATTTGTGAGGAAATGATGCTTAGAGTCAGCGTGGAGTCTGCACAGTCCAGGAACTGGGGACATGGGACTCCTTCCAGCATGCAGGAGTGGTGGGCCTGCAGATGCAAGCCTGGGGAATGCTACTGGGGTGCAGAAGCTGTGGGACAGAAGTTCTCCGTTGACAAGAGGGGAGCAGCGCAGGTTTCACTCTCTGGGGTTCCTTAGAGGCTACAGGTCTTGGCTATGGATCATAACCCTCAAGTCCTACCAGGCTCTGCTGCAGTTCTCCAGGGCAGAGGGTGGGAGGGGGGACAGGCAGGGAAGACAGTGCCAGAAGGGAAGGTAGATGGGAAGAGAAGAAACACTTCCACCCGAGAGAGAGAAACTGGCACCCACAACTTTAGGTTCAAGACATCTTCTCCTCCAAGCTTTACCCAAGCCCCTGTTTTCCCCACAGATAAGAAGAGTTATTGTTATACCTGAGGCTCAGGTTTGTGGGTTTTCTCTACCATCTCCTGCTCACACAATCAGAATGGCATAGAAGCCACCTCCAGGGAAACGTGTTGCTGGGAAAAGAAGTGGTGATGGCCAGGAGAAACCCAAGTTACTAGTGCACTCATCCAGAGTTTTCCAGGAAGCTGAGTGATAGTTGCTACTCCCAAACAGTAGTCTGGCAGCCCCACCCACCAGAATGTAGCCTGCGTGGCATACTACCAGCTCCAAAGACAGGAGCCACATGTAGCACACGAGATTTATAATCCTTGCTGCATAATTCAACTCTCCCAAACTCCACATAGGGTCAGTATGTGTTAGGGAGCAGAGCATGGATGTTACTTCCTTCTCTCTGAAGTGAAAGGCCTTTGTGTAACTCTGAATGTCTTCTTCGGGATCCACCTACCACATTTTCACCATTCTAGCTTCCTGATGGATGTTATATGTAGCCAGAACTCAATTTCAGCAACCTGCACACACTTAGCTTTGGGATTACAGAGTTGGTAAAGGAGGACTAAATGATATCAGAGCAAGGTGAGATATTGTGCAAGTTCTAGGACCATTGCATGCCATGTCCATCCTAGGGAAACTATTTCTTCTTGCTGGTAGAAGCAATCAGACAAGGCCTCAGGAGGCACCACCATTCTGAGCTTACCAACAGTGTAAGTGTTGAATGTGACAATAGACCTGAGGGCAATAGCCACCTGCATCCATGTGGGGCACAAAGTATTTATGCAATTGTGGAAACTAAGGACAAATCTGACCTACTCCAACTCCAGGTGCTATGGGGTCTGTATAGAGCTGGTGCTGTGCATCAACCACTGCTCATTTTTTGCCTTAATCCTAAGTATTTCTAGAACATAGATCCATTGCTTGGAAGACACATTCTTCTCACTTTAATTTTGGGATCCTGTGGACAGCATCATCTGTATTTTAGAGCCCCTGCTATTAAAAATACCCTTTTCCTGACTAAGGTATATTCCTATCCTAGGTCATTCTCATACCAGAATGTGGAGTAGCTACTCCATTATCATGAAAACCACTACATGATAAACCTGGCTCCATGTTCCTTCCAATAGTGTGTGCTGACACTCTAAATCTCAAGTGAAGCCTCTGTGTAGGAATGTAAACATTACATCATGCCAGGGCTTCACTACACCCTCAGTCATGCTGGCAGAGAAACATATGCCCTCATTGGAGATGAAGATGGGATTCATACTGTGTCAAAAGAATAAGTGAAGGGACTGGCTGCTGTGATGAGCCTTAATTTCGCAGCTTGCAGTTATTTCTATCAGAGATTTGGATATCCTGCAGCTATTGCCAGAAATGTTGGGGAAAGAGAATATACCTATAGAAATGGTATTTATTAAACTAATGATTTTGTGGAATCTCCATGAAAGGTATGCTCGAAAAGATAAATGTGCATCTCCAGCCACCGTTACTATGTTATATAGATTGCATGTGTTGAATTGTCTTTCTAAAAGTATGAGAAAATATCAAATGTAAGTCAATGAGACATACTAAAACTGAAAACAATTGTCACTTTATCTTCTCTTAGAATCCTTCTTTGATTTCTTTTCAAATTAAAATGGTTAATCTCTAGCCATGTACAGTATTTATTATTATTAATATCAACCAAGACCTTTCCCATCCCTTAAACGAGTGTGTTACTCAATCTTCAGTTAAATATTCTATCCTCAGCTAATATTTTACAGAGAAAATGGAGGCTGTGAATTCCCTCAATTTGCCATATCCCTGTATTCTCACTTCCAAATAGATCTATTTGATCCATTCTCATCACCTTCTGTGTTATCTCAGATAATTTTTTTCCACCTGCCCAAGATGAACTGCAATGTCTGATCATGCTCTGGAAAACATTGCTTTATTCTATCTCCTTTCAGTCCTTGTTTGGCCCATCAATTATGCATTGTACTTCTGGTATCTCTATTTTCCATTGCCTCTGGCTTCTTCTCTTTAGCCTATAAACATGTCTCACAACTTGAAAAATATATGTCATCATTCATAAAGTCCTTCTTAGCTGAAACCCTGGCTCTCTTCTTTTAACAGCTAAAATTCTTAAAAAGGACTTTTATACTGGCTGACTCTGACAACACAATTGTCACTCGTTCCTCATACCTTTGAAATTTGGTGTCTGTTCACCATTACTATAGGAACTCTCATCACAAAGGTCCTAACTGACCTCATGAGGTTGAAGGGATTGAGAATGTTTACTCCTCATCATTCATGACCTCTTTAAATATTTGAACTCTTGATCTTTTCTTGATAGTCTTTAGATTTTGTGACATCATTCTTTCCCATCCTTCTCTAAGTCCCTGTGATCTTCTTGGATCTTACTATGCATCATCTCCAGGATTCTATCCTTAGCCCTTTTCTGTAACTCCCTAGTTAGCTCATCTACCACATGGTTTCAATTGCCATTTATATACTAGCGATTCCCACAACTTTAGCTCTACTTCTAACCTCCTTCTTTGGGCCAAATAAATATTTCCGAAGCCATTTGATCTAAAATTAAATCCAGGATATCTCACCACCTCTATCCCCTAGAACAAAAATATTTTGCTTCCTATGTTGATTAACAATACAACCATCCCTCTAGCACCTGAAGCCATAAACCTGTTGGTACCCTTCACTCTATCCCTCTTTATGCACATCTAGTTAGTCTCTAGTTACCAACTTTCAACTTTTTAAATATCACTCAAGCTATTCTGCATCTTCATTTTCTCTGCCTAGTTGATTCCATACCTTCTATTACCTAACCAATCCAAAGTCTTAGTATTCTGCATTACTAAGAAAGAACAGAGGGTTCTTTCCAAAACACACATCTGATCACACCATCCCCTCCGCTAGATGGCTTTTGAGGAGACCAGAAGCAAAAGTTGGCACCTGTCCTTGTGCAAGATGTTAAGGAATGTGCTAAGAAGAAATTGTTTTGAGAAGGATAGGAGAAATGAAAAATAATCCTTTTTTCTGCCTTTAAAACATAGCTAACATTTTTAATGGAAGATCTGGTTTCGGCCATTGGCATTAGATTCCTCTCTTCCCAGGACCTACTCTCAGCATTCCCTTTTCACCCAGGCTGTTCACCTAGGCTATCCACATCCTTCCATGCCACCCATTCCTTTCCTCAGTTCCTAACATTCTGGTTAGCCTCTCATGGTGCTCCCTCCTGGATTACAGTCTAAATATGCTATCTAGCATCGTAGGTATCAAGAAATGCTAATGGAAGATGGAATTACTAAAAATTATGAGCAATATTGAAAACCACTATTTGCACTAGTGCTGGAAATATTTTTTGGCAACCTGGAATAAATTGAGATTATTTCACAAAGGTAATAATATAGACAATGCCAATTATAGTCTTGAATATAGCCAAATATCCTAAAGGAGACTAAACTAATGTTTTGATGAGCAAAAAGAGATGATAACAAAAAACTGAATAATAAAATTTTAATTTTGTAGAATTAAAGAGTGAGTAGGACGAGGATAATATAAACAAATTGCTAAGAATTATTATCTCTGGGTGATAGGGTTGTGGCAATTTTATTTTCTCTTTATTATTTTGCTCATTTCTCTAAATGTTATATAAAGCTGTAGCAATTGTCTAATCTGGAAAAAAACACAATAGATGTAAAAGAAGATTACTGAGCATGTGTTATTGGTAGCTGTGGTTATTTATGGGTGGTTGGATTGTGGATGGTTTATACTTTCATCTTTATTATTTTGGAGATTGTCTGATTTTCTAAATTTTTTTGGAATGAGCTATTTTATAATTAATAATAAAATATAATTCATAGTATATTTTATAATATACTTTAAATTAAAAACTATTAAAAAACAGCTTGGTGATTCCTCAATAAGTTAAACATAGATTCACCATATGACCCAGCAGAACATCAATGTTTGTAACAGCACTATTGGCAGCAGCCAAAAGATGGAAACAGCCCAAATGTTCACCAATGAATGAGTGAATGGGTAAATAAAATGTGATATACAAATACAATAGAATATTAAGCAGCCATAAAACAGAATGAAGTAGTGATAAATGCTACAATGTAGTTGAACTTTGAAAACATTATGCTAAGTGAAGGAGGTCAGACACAAAAGGTTATGTATCACATGAAATATCCAGAATAAGTACACCCATAGACTGAATGCTGATTGCTGGTTGCCAGGGGTTAAGGAGAGAGAGTCTTGGGGAGCAAATGCCTAATGGGTAGTGGGTCTCATTTTGGGGGAATGAGAATGTTTTGGATATTGAGTTCGTGGTTGCACAATATTGTGAATGTACTTAGTGCCATCACATTTCATCTCCATAAAAAAACATTAAATGGCACATTTGTTTTTACGTGAAAAGTCAGGAGTGTGTTACCTAGGGTTTCACTGAAAGTTGATATCTAAGTAGTAGAACCACCCAAATAGATAATATTTTTCCCATTGTCTTAGAATTTTCCCTCCAGGTAAGTCACTGGGAGAAAGCCCAAGAAAGACGAAAGTAGAATGGAAAGTAGTGGTAAATGAGTGGCTGGCTGGGAAATACAAGGATTCATGAAGTCCCAATGGGTTTTGCTACTTTCTCACATGCACCATGCTCTTTCTATGCAGAAATGTCCCAAACTTAACTTCTGGAAACTGAGAATGGCTCAGCTGCTGTTCACCTACCACTGGGCTTTCCCTATCAATGTTTGATGATGAAGCAAAAAAGTAGGAATTTATAGCCGCTGGTTGTTTCCCAGACTGCAGTTTCTCCCTTAACTTGCAACACAAGATTGGATGTCAGCAATGAGGCAATCTGTCAGTGTCATTCTTTAGACAGAGAGAGAGAGAGACAATAGTTTTTGTGCTTTGTGACCAGTGAACCAAGAAACAAATCAGAGAACTCCTACCCAAGGTGTGCTTTTCTCCTCACTGCTTTTAGGCATGGCAGAACACACTCAGATTGCACACATAAATTTGTTTTTTGGTCTAGGACACAGAGACGTGGATTCCCTGTAATAGGTTACCTGTGGCATGTTGTCAACGGAGCCTAACTTCTTCATTTGACTTAGCATATTTATGGGCCATCTCCCCAAAGTTTGAATTATTCAATTATCAAGGGATGTGATTCGATGCTCATATTTAGTCTTAAAACATAAGTAGAAAGATGAGCTAGAAAGTGCATCAATACTTTTGTGCATTATATATTCATGGAATTGTTCTTTTTATGCAACATCATCAGGAAAGTTACTCTTTCATATGGATAATTGAAGGTAAAGATTTTATGATCACAGAAACTTTTGCTTTAACCATTTTTATTTACTTTTCCTCAAAACACATCACCCAGTTCAATGCTGCACAGAAACAAACTTAATCTTTTAATGGACATAAGTGCAAATGCAATGGTAACTCCTTCACAGGCTGCTGACAAGGAAGAACTTTCACTTGCTGTAAACATAGGTTATGGAATTCCTTAAGTAGTAGGCAGGTGTTTGGTGTGAAAGTGATAAACCCCAGCACCACCAAGAGGATGCTTTATAGAGTATCTGCAGACTGTACCGCTATTTTGCAGAAGTATTAACCCGGGCAACCAAACCATCTTGGTTTGCCTGGTACTGTGTGCTTTTCCAGGAGGCAGGACTCCCATTGGTAAAGCCAGGACACTCAATGGCAAACCAGGATTTGGTCAAGGTCATGCTCACATTAACCCAATGCAGTGCAGGGAAGCTCATGGGGAACACTGGATTCAATAGTGCTATTTGCAACTCTGATAGAGTTGTGATCATGGATTGCTTTTATTAGTTTGTTTGCATTTTTCATTTTTATAGATAGTATTATCTTCCTCTCCTGCCATTTCTTGCCACTACTGGCAATAGCTTAACTTCCCTTTTCCTCTTCTAATCACTGTCACTTCTATAGCCTACGATCTTTGCTCTTTGTTTTGCCTTTCCATCTTCTTTCCCTTACCACTTCTCCTCAAATTCCCTTCTATTATTTTTTTACATTTGCCTTTCTTATCCCTACCATTTTCCCTGCCTGTCTCAGCCTTCCCCGAAAGGAGAATTAATTTTATATTCCTTTTTAGCCAGTGAGATCCCTTCTCTCTTAACTTGGTTAAGCTAACATTTATACCACATAATGTTCTATCTTTGCTCATCCACTCTGTTTTAATAGTACTCAGAGTTGAAGGGTTTCAACTAATCTTCTAAGTGTGTTACTTTGCCAGTGCTTTAAATTCTCAGAAGTCTGATCTCTGAATGAGTGTGTTTTTGAAAGTACAGCCAGAAAAATGTTAATGTTTCACTAATTGTTAATGAAGGTAATGAGGAAGAGGAATTTCATAAGTAAGTAAATTGTGGGAAAGAGGAGATTAAACAGAAGGAAATGTCTTTATAGAAGGATTTCTTAGACCCAGGAGAATCCACTCCATTTATACTGGCTGACTCTGACATCCCAATCGTCACTCATTCCTCAAACCCTTGAAATTTGGTGTCTATTCACCATTACTGTAAGAACTCTCATCACAAAGGTCCCAATTGACCTCTGTAACATTGAGGGGACTGAGAGTGTTTAGTCCTCGTCATTCATGGCCTCTTTACTTATTTGAACTCTTGATCTTCTCTTGATAGTCTTTAGACCTTGTGACATCATTCTTTCCTGTGAAAAACCAAGCAAATGGCCCAGTTTTCAGATGCAGTTGGGGCTGCATTTTCTGGCTGGAAAGGTTGCTCTGAGCAACTCTAGGAGTACCACTCATGCCATAGTCATTGAGGAGTGTAGTCATTGCAGCTTTCTCTTTTCTTTTTCTGGCAGATGGCAGTAAAATGTCCTGAGGAAGAAACAACATTTTTCTAAACTCTAAACAAAATATTTCTCTAAACAAAGTCTTTGTGTCAGCTAGTGGTAGGTAGGGCTGCAAGCAGGGTTTTCTAAACTTCCTTTATCCAAGGCACATCTTGTGGGAGATGTGCTCTGAGACAACAATTTGGGGGAAGGGTGCTGTTTTAGTTTGTTAATGCAGTCAGAATGCAGTATGTCAGAAATGGTATGGCTTTTAAGGAGGAAATTTATTAAGTTTTAATTTTACAGTTCTGAGGCCATAACAACGTCCAAACTAAGAAGTCCAGAGAGATATACCTTGACTCAAGAAAGGCCGATGAGTGTCACATGGAAAGGCACCTGGTTGGCATTTGCTGATCCTTGTTCCTGGTTCCAATGCTTTGAGCTTCTGATGCCAGTGGTTTTCTCTTTAAGTATCTCTGGGCCTTCACTTAGCTCCTGTAAGACACAGCCTGGGGTTCTGGCTTGCTTGCATCTCATGGGGAGGCACATGGCGATGTCTGCTGGGCCCTGCATCTCCAAACGTCTGTGTCTAGGCACCTACTTTCTCTGTAGGCACTCTGAGCATCTTCAAATGTCTGCATTGCTGTCGGGTCTGAGCTTTCTCCAAAATGTTTCCTCTTTTAAAGGACTTCAGTAAACTAATCAAGACCCAAATGGAATGGGCGGAGTCACATCTCCATCTAGTGAAAAGGTCACACCCGCAACTGGGTGTGTCACATCTGCGTGGAAACAATCCAACCAAAGTTTTTGCCCCACAATATTGAATCAGGATTAAAAGAAAAATGGCTGTCCCCACATAATTGGATCAGGAAAATGGATATGGCTTTTCTGGGGTATGTAACAGCTTCAGTCTGGCACAGGTGCAATAATACATTTCAAAGCATATGTGAGTATCCCCTTCATTGTTTGATCATGGGTATCATTTACGCTTTGGTAGTCGGTTAAATACTATATAGAAAAAGAATAAAAGGCAGATGATAGCCACATGACACTACAAGTATATGACCAGCAATTCTTCTCAATTCTCTCCCATCCATTGTTGCTCTCAAATTTTCTATTATTCCCATGTAAATTTAAGTGACCATGCAGCTTTAAATTTTGGCAACGTGAGCAGTTGATGCTACATATTTTACCTCCTTTTAGGGGGTTACAATGCATGTGATCCTTTATTATAGGTGCTGCAAAGAATATCACTTCATTGTAATTAGCCTTCTGCTTTCCAAACTTGTTTTCCTTCTGTTTAATCTCCTCTTTCCCACAACTTACTTATGGAAACCCTCTTCCTCATTAACCTCATTAACAATTAGTGAAACATTAACGTTTTTCTGGCTGCACTTTTGAGAACACACTCACACTCACCATCACCCACGGAGTCTGTCCCCCTGTGGCACCTCATCTCTCCACCAGAGTCGGAGCCGGGGGGTCAAGGTACCGCCTGACAGTGTGCGGATAAAACAGACTCTTCCTGTGATTCTCCATCTTCCTCAGGTTTGAAAACCACTGCAATAGAGAAAGGAGTAAATGAATGGGGTGCGTCTATGTTTAATGTTTAATACTTTTCTATAACCTGTAACATCAGTGTTCATTTTGGAAACACTGACATAATGTTTTGCCTTCTTTCATAAATTACTTCCTCTATGCCCATTACCTGAAAAACGTCAGCCTGTCTACTACAAAGTGGCATCTCTGCCTAATGGGGCACTTTAGGACATTTTTAATGCATGGGAAGAAATGATTTCTTATTGTAACAAAATACTGCTTTAAAAAGATAACTAATCTCTTTCTGGAATGAGTTTGGAATAGTTCTGTCTGTTATAGTTAGTTGGGTTAGTTTTCACATCAAGATTGTCTCAAATTCTATTGTTTTATGGTAACAGGCTAGGGAAACTTATAAGGAAATTGACATAAAAATTCTAACATATATATTTATTTATATATTACATAAACACATGTAAAATATATATCTATATTATAAGGAAAGCTCATCTCTTCAGAAATAATACTGTCTTAGAACACAGAAGAGGAAAATTTCTAGACTAAACAGTGGTTTGTGGAACAGATGGGTCATCAATATTTCATAACGTACTTTTCATATTCAAGACTCCAAATGCTTTATAAATATTAACACAGCATGCTTCACAATGTCTCTCTTAGGCGAGTAAGTGGCAAGCATGATTCATGAAACTGTTTCATGATATGGAAAACTGAGTCACCTAAAAGTTTATATTTTGACTCTTTGACTGTTGAGAAAAATTAGATGCAGAGGTAAATATTGAGGTGAGGTACAGGCCTGTAAGAAAAATTGGCACAAGATTTAAAAGAAGGAGATGGACAGCTTGCAATAGAGTAATGCTTCTCCAGGCAGTCCCACTCACCATCACCCACGGAGCCTGTCCCCCTGTGGCACCTGAGCTCTCCACCAGAGTCCAATCCAGTGGGTCGGGGCACAGCCTGACAGTGGGTGGATTAAACAGACTCTTCCTGAAATTCCATTGTCCTCGGGTTTGAAAACCACTGCAATAGAGAAAGAAGTAAGTGAATGGGGTGCTTCTGTTAAGCATTGATTTTGGAAAAGAAGGTCAGGAAGTAAACATTGAAGCAGAGTGACAACAAAAAAGGACTTACCTGCATTATCTGAGGAGAAACCTCAGGCTAGTTGTGATGTGGCTGCTATTTTCCTTCCATTTGTGAGTAGGAAGAGGGTGTGAAATAAGAGAGGAGATTTTGGGAGATGATCCTAAGACTAGAGGAGTAAATGGCTCAAATTTAAAGAGAAAATTAGAGCTAGAAACTAGAAAAAAAATCAGAAGAAAATATGAACCAAATGCATACCGCATGAGCCTGGGTTTGTGGTTCTACATGGCAGGAGGGTGAACACCAGAGTAGTCCTGTAGGTGTGAGGGACTAATGCTGAATGGGAAACAAAACGTCCACTGCAGATGGAGAAAAGACTGCCATAAATTGATGAGTGAGTAAAGGACACATCGAACTCTGTCTCCCAAAAAGATTGGCTCAGTTCCAATCTTGGTTGCATGCAAGTGATCCTGTTTGGAAATACCATCTCTGAAGTCATTATGAGCTAAGATGAGTCTCTGGATTGGGATGGGCCCTAATCCAGCATGACTGTTTCTTTAGGAGCAGAGAAAGTTTGGACACACAGAGGCAGGGACGGAGGTGGGCTGTGAACAGCCAGGAACTTGCCACCAGAGCAAGTTCTACGTAGGTCTTGACTAGTTGACTAGTCAAGGAAGCGTGGCTCTGCCTACACTCTGATTTGGACTTCTGGCCTCCTTGACAATAAATTTCTGTTGTTTTAAGGTGCTTAATATGTAGGACTTTGTTACTGCAAACCCAGAAATCTTAGGCAACTTCCAAGAAATTTAGCTGTGGAAGGAGGTGTTCTAATTTGCTAGCTGCCAGAATGCAATACACCAGAAACGGAATGACTTTTAAAAAGGGGAATTTAATAAGTTGTTAGTTTATAGTTCTAAGGCTGTGAAATGGTCTAAATTAAAACAAGTCTACAGAAATGTCCAATCTAAGGCATCTAGGGAAAGATACCTTGGTTCCAGAAGGCCGATTATATTCAGGGTTTCTCTGTCAAATGGAAGGGTACATGGTGAACATGGCGACATCTGCTAGCTTTCTCTCCAGGCCTCTTGTTTCATGAAGCTCCCCGGGAGACATTTTCCTTCTTCATTTCCAAAGGTCACTGGCTGGTGGACTCGGTGGTTCTCTTGTCATTCTGTTGTGGTTCTGCGGCATTCTCCTCATTCTCAAAAAGGAACCCTCTCCAAACTGTCTCCTCTTTTATAGATTCCAGTAAACTAGTCAAGACCTACGTAGAATGGGTGGAGTCACATCTCCATCTAATCAAGTTTTATACCCACAATTGATTGAGTCACATCTCTGTGGAGATAATCTAATCAAATTTGCGACCTACAGTGCTGAACAGGGATTAGAAGAAACCATTGCTCTCACAAGATTGATGAGGATTAAAACATGACTTTTCTAGGGTACACAAATCCTTTCAAACCAGCACAAGAGGTGACAGGATTTCTAAAGGCAAACTTTCTTTTCTAAAGGCTAACCAGTTTGTCCTTTTCTCATTATAAATTCTCGTTAAGGCGTCACATGGGTCACGAGTGTGAACACGATGTTACAATGGGACCCTTTCTGAAGCCTTGAAATCCAGGTACACAAGTTTATGCTCGTACTACCATAATCAGAAGGGTGGGGGGCAGTCTTGTAAAGGAGGTGACCAAACGCTGGGTTTGGGACCGTCAGCCCAATCTATATTTCCAAGGATGCCTCATTTGAGGTTGAAAAGAAGAGGACTTCTCTGAAGAAAGCTATTGGAGAACTGTGCATCCCTCTTCTCTTGAGAAACATTTCAGTCAGAGACCTTGATCTTTATTTCTTTATTACAATGGCATAGTGTGGATGGTGGCTGGGTTGAAAATGTCTTCCCCTTCCAGAATGCACCAGGGCCTTTAAAAAGATATATTGTGAGCTAGAAAGCATTAAGCAGTATAGTCATTAACCCGTAATAAATCAGGGGCTTGCCATTTTCTTGCAGAGCCTACAGCTCAGAAACTGCGCAACATTAAACTGATCATCTGGTTCTCTGGTTCTGAGTATCTTTACATTTAAATTGAGGAGGTAAAACTTTCCATCCCCAAAACCTTGTCTGCAAACCAATACAGAGAGAATAACCTGAGAGTGGGGCCAGGTAAGAAAAGATGTAAAAAATCTCTCTAGTTGACTGTATTAGCCAGGGTTCTCTAGAGAAACAGAACCAACAGAAGTTATCTATAAATAGAAGATTTGTTAAAGTGTCTCATACAACCGTGGGAATGCAAGAATCCAAAATCCATAGGGCAGGCTGTGAAGCTGGCAATTCTGATGAAGGGTCTCAACGAACTCCGCAGGAGAGTTTCGCTGGCTGAAGAAGCAGCGAAAATGCTTTCCTATCACCGCGTCACTCTGTGTCTGTCTCGATGTGCAGCCCTCCCTCAGATGTAAGTGAACCAGCCTTCCAGGGCAGGTGACTATGCCTCCAGGGCCATCCTCATAGGATCCATCTTACAAGAGGAGAACGGTGGCATTTTGCTTTTCTTATGAGAGATCTACTGAATTAGCAAAAACTCATGGATTGAAACTAAAATTTGGAAACTCTGGGCAGCTCAGGTGAGTATTCTACCACTGCACCACCTGCACACCTTGTTTTGGGGGGAGGGTGTGCATGGTCTGGAATCGAACCAGGGTTTCCTGCATGGCAAGGTCTTTGGGCAACCCAGGATCTCAGTCAGAAAGGCGTGTCACTTAATACTCTGATGGAATTCTTACATCAGTGAGATTCTTCCCGAGGCCAAGGTCAAGCTTTGCATAGCATCCCTAGACAGGAAATCTGGGTTTTTCTAATTCCCCTTTCATAGACAAATCAGCTCCTCAAATCTTGGGACTTTGGGTGGGGATCTCTACCTCTCTGCCAGACTCACACAAGGTCATGTCATGTCTCTTCACTGAACTCCAGCCCAAAGCCTTTAGGACTGAAACATCAGAGGGACAATGAGGGGTCAAGTCCACTTATCTTCTCTATTGGCTTTAGTGTCCTTTGTTCCCAGCAACTGATAATTTCTCTTTCTTTTTAGCATGGAAATTATTGCATAGAGTGTGGTTAAACCGGAGATGTTGAGTATTTATTCTTAAGCTCAAATTCTGCCCTTGCTATTTACTTGCTGTGATATCCTGAAAGAATTATTTAATATTTCCATGCTTAAAAAATTTCATTGTAGATTTTTTAAAAATAAACTTTCAAGAACAGTTTTAAATGTATAGAAACGTTGCAGCGATTGTATAGAGTTTCCATATACCCTGCCCCCCAGTTTCCCCTACTGTTAACATCTTACATTGGTATGGTGAATTTGTTACAGCTAGTGAACCAGTGTGGATATATATTAACTTACATCCATTGTTTTATTCGGATTTCCTGAAATGCCTAAGCACTCCACAAACCTATCAAGGTCATCAAAAACGAGTCTCAGAAAAACTGTCCGTCCAGTGTAGCCTAAGGAGACAGGCTGGCTCAGCGTAATGTGGAATCCCAGGACGGGATCCTGGAACAGGAGGCAGATATTAAGTAAAAAGTAAGGAAATTCAAATAAATTGTGGATTTCAATTAATCATAATGTATCAATATTAGTTCATGAGGTGTGACAAATACACCATTCTAATGCAAAATATTTATAATAGAGGAAACTGAGTGGAAATACTCTATACTAACTTCACAAAATTCTGCAAACCTAAAACTGTCTTAAAAAAATCCAGTATGTTGAAATACAAACAATATAATAAAATAATGAAAAAAAAATCCCCTGTGTTTTATCTCTTCAACCCACTTTCTTCCCCAAATCCATGACAACCGCTAGTATGCTTTTTCCTCTCAGTAGTTTTGTTTTTCCTTGATTATCATATCATTGAAGTCAGATAGTCTGTAATGTTTTCAAACTGGTTTCTTTCACTTGGCAATATGCATTTAAAATATATCCGTATCTTTTCATGGCCTGATACCTCATTCTTTATTGCTAAATACTTTTCTATTTTATGGATGTGTGACAGTTTTTGTCTATCATTCACTTACTGACAGACATCTTTGTTACTACCAATTTTGGGTAATTATGAATAAAGCTGGTATAAACTTTCACATGCGGGTTTTTGTATGGACAAGTTTTCAAATCAGTTGGGTCAGTACCTAGGAGCATGGCCACTGGATCACATGGTCGGGCTATGTTTAGCTTTGTAAGAAACTGCCAAGCTGTCTTCCAAAGTATTTGTACCGTTTTGCATTCCCACCAGCAACAAATGAGAATTTCTGTTGCTCTACATTCTCATAGGCAGTTGGTGTGTTGCCAGCTTTTGGATTTTAGGCATTCTAATTAGTGTGCAGTGATATCTCCTTGTTGTTTTCATCATAGAATTTTATGAGGATTAAAGAATTATTGGCATGTAGTAAATTTTGCCTTATTATCACCATTATTACATTTTATCCGGGATTTGTATCTGTTTGCTAGTGGGACATGGTCCCATCCACACCAATTCAGTCTACTATGTTACCTTTTTTTACATGTCATCTTTTGCTGCATATTTAGCATAAACTTAAGCAAGTCTGCCCCTCCAGGCCAATACTCATGTGCCACTATAATTTACTATTGCACTGACAGATATACCCTAAATTAAACATTCAGGATATTTGCTACTCCTATGGGAACTAGCTTTCTAAAGGTTAATCAGTAAATGTTTACTGAGTAATCTAGTTAATAAATACAGTAATAGATTTAAAAAAATTTATCCTATCTTCTTTCCTCAGTTCTTTTGTATTACACTGAGTAATTTAAACTTGACACCAGTACTAGGCTTTCATAAATTACACGACACACATAGCTTGGAGACAATTGACATTACCAATTCTTCCTGTAGTCATGTTGATTCAGTGAATATCACCCTTGTCACTTATAGGTTTTAAGATGGTGAGTCATCACCTCAGCATTTGTTGCACAATGAATGAGTCTGTTAAATGTGCCATCCCATCCATGAAGTTTGATTCAGTTATAGTGCAGTTCATCACACTGCATGACAATTCCTGATTGAAATTGGCCTCGTCATAACTACCATATCCTTTTCTAAGTTCATAATGACAATTCATTAAAAATTACCTTGAGTCTAGCAAAGATTTTTAATTTACAATTCTGGAGCTCTGTTGAGAGTGGGAAAATTTAGATTTTTGTCTCTCTACATTAAGGAAGTGGAAAATTGTGGCAGAGTGAAGCCTTCAAGGATAACATGGCATGTTGTCCAAATTCATCGGGCTAACGATTGTGAACATCCCTCACACATAGCGTAAGATGTGGAAGCAGCAGCTAACTATTGACTGTGGCTGTTAACTTCCAAAGCACTGGTGTGGGAAATGCTTGTGACCACACAAGGGAACTACAGATGAAAGTAATTCTCTGATCTTCTGTCACCAAATACATTTGGAGCTTTTTGTGTGCCTGTATAGTTAATGGGAAGGCTAACATTCCCTGCTGTGCAAGTTAGACTCAATATAATAGAGAGTAAAGACTAAATCTGGAGTTTATCAGGACCTTATAGCCATAAGAATTCAACCTTTCTCTTCATTAAAATCACATAGATATGAGTCCGCAACATTTTAAATAGCACATAGAAAGCAAAATGAACAATGGAAAAGTAAGTTCAGTTGAGAGAACTATGGTGTCTGCCCCTGGGGTATTAGTTAAAGCATTCTATTTTAGGAAATAAAAAAAGTTTCGTCCTATTAAAAGACTGCAGCCACCAGAGAGTTTACACAGAAAGAGTGTATAAAGGAATTATTAGAAAACAAAAGAGAACTAGCAAAGCACTGGTAAGACGGCATCGCCTTCCATCAACATGGAATATCACCATCTCACAGGAGCAGCTTCAAAGTGAGCAGATCAAAAGGTGAATATATATGGAGAGAACATTGTTTTATTTCGTGACTGGCGTAAGCTTACTTCAATCTGTTACAATCGAAGTAAGATCAAAAGTAAGCTGTCTATGTGCTTTCTAAATTAACTCCGATACTGCTGAGATATTCAGGACATCTATGAAGAGCACAGCGAACACTTCTGTCCTTTTTCTTTGAACCCAACTTAACATGTATAACAAATGAAAAAAGACAATATGTGGAGGCACTACTAGAGTTGAGACTTTGCATGCACAAAACTACAGAAAATCAAATTTATGGTTCCCATGGCAACTATAAGTCTTCCCCACTGTACATTATAGTAATCACTGAACACTGTAGTTACAGTTGCGAGTTATTTGGGGCTGTAACTTCTTATTTTCCATTGCTTACAATAATTTTCAGAAAAAAAAATCTTATTTAGGACTCCAACTTTTAAAGTGTGTCTCTGTTGAATGGGGAATAATATTAGAAACTCTTCAGATATATAGTTGAGCCGTGGTGAAATGGAAGTCTAGAAAACTTAGTTTTCTTTTTTAATCAATGAAAAATATATATATATTGGGCATGTATTCCTTTTCCATGTAAAGCATGTGGGAGGGTAAAAGGTAAAAGGAATGATGTTGTAGCCCAATAACAGAGAATATATAAATATAGATGTAGATGTATGCTTGTACAAGAAATACACATGCCTGCATACACGAACACATGCACGCACACTTAGACTTAGGACTTGAAATGTAGTAGGAAACCCACACAATTCTGCTAATAAGTGGACATGAATAATCGCATTCAAAAAATGTTACAGAAATTCAAAGTGGGAAAATCATGATTTTTATCTTATTAAGTTCGATTCCATATTTTACCACCAACTGGATTGTGACTTTGACAAGTGTAGTGATGCTGTCTGTTGCTTATCCAGAATGCATTTGCCACCTTTTCCCTCCTAAGAGAGCTCCACATGGGTTTGGACATCTCGCTTTTCCCCCCAGGGATCTCAGAGGATGGTGGCCCATGTCCAGCACTGGGCTTATATCCCATTCAGTCAAGGTGAGGCAAGAGGCCCCATCCTCCTGCTCACAGCGTTGCTTCTGTCCAGGGGCATGGAATACAGTTGAACCAGTGAGAAACGAGGGCAATCCATAGGGAGAGTAGCTGGGGAAGGTCCCTTGACCCTAAATCACAGGTCCAGCAGCAAACTGTCTCTGTCCTCACACTCAGTGTTGTCAAGCTCCGCCGGGCTGCAGGGACCTGCCTGAAAATTCAGGCTGCAAATCCGGTCAGTAGCGGGGACATCAGAGGCGAGAGAGGGAGGGAGCAGGGTGCTGAAGCCACATCAATGCTTCTGGAACCTGCCCTTCCCCAATGTTCCTCTTATGGAAGATAGCCAATTCCTTTCTTTAAAGCCGGTTTAAGCAAGGTTTTGTTTTTTTTTTTTATAACAGGCAGCCAAAAAATCATCCTTCTGGTATCCTAAGTCATTAATGTCTCTGAGTCTTTACTTCCTTATTTTGAAGCACAAACAATAGTGCCCTGCCTATCAGAAAATCTGTACAAAATACTGTGAATTGAAAGGCATTATACAAATATCAGACAAGTGAGTTGACTTTCATCCATATATTATTTATGTCCAGTCGTGGGCTGGAGCCAGTTTATACCAGCTGGCAACGGCTAATTTTCAAATTCTCAGGAATTTCACATAGTTGACATCACATTGTTAGCTTAAAATGAGCCAAGGTGGAAGTATTTACAATATGAGCAAGTGCTACATAACAGGGCTCTTCCTTTCTTCAGAAAGCCAGTTGTTAAACATGTATCTATCCCATAAATAAAAAGGGGCATCTTTGGATATCTTCAATATCCCCGAGACAGAGAGAACCTCTAGTTTTAAACCATGCTTAGCTGAAGTGTGGTCTGTTTCCTTTGACCAGCTAGCATCTATTCAGAAGTTCCCTTCCTTTTTTCTTGTCCCAGACCCTGATTCTCTAGATAGCCTACTGCAGCATGCTATTTGTGGAACCTGGCCATTCACACTTGAGCTTAAAAGGAAACAAGAAGAAATATTAATACTTATGATTATAGGTGACTCTCTTTCTTCATTCACACATGGTGGTCCTTTTACATCAGGCACTGTGTAGGAGCACTGGGCTAGGTGCTTGGGATAAGAGAGAAAACTTGTGACACCTAACCCCAAGGAACTTACCTTCCTGTAGAAGAGGACAGATAATGCAAAAGTGGTCTTAGGAGCACAAAGGTTTCAGATACTCAGCTAGAAATGGTCAAAGAAGGCTTCCTGGAAGAAGAGTTGTCTGTGTAAGGAAAAAGGGAAAGGAATAGAGGAAATAAAATATTATACATTTGATAAATACTAAGTTACTCAGTGCGCCTAGAGACCTGGGCACATATAAGAGGTAGCTGAGAACAGAGAAAATCAATAGCGGGTAAGGAGTGGCCAATAAGAAAGACTTCTCTTTAAATGCTATTTTCCCACATCCACCAAGTTATTCTTATGTAAATTTCATAACTGTTTAAAAATATTTTTTCCAAATTTTGTGATTCCTTAAAATCTCCCCATAATGTGGAGATTTACTAGCTATGTTTACAGTATTATATTTTACATTAATTAAAACATATTCAGAGAATCATTTTGTATGGTAGTAATATTTTAAAATTTGTTAAGGCTAATTGTAAATGTTTCCTGTTTACTTGAGAATAATATTATAAACCCACATAAAAAATATGGTATTAATCTTTTTATTTATTGAATTCATTTACATTCATTTTTTATAAATTTATTTGTCTTTTTCTATACAGGTAGAGAGATAAGTAGATAGAAGTATTCAGTATTCTATATAAGCGTATGTATGTGGGTGCATATCTACACACCTATATTTTTATAATTTGCTTTGTGAATCATTTATATTCTTGCTGCTTACTTTGCTTAATTGTTCAATTACTCAGAAATGTGTTTAAAAATCTCCCACAATGATTTGTGACTTTGTCCATCTCTCCTTGTAGATCTGTTTTTGTCTTTGTATATTTCGAAGCTCTGTCTCATAGGTGTAAAATTATTGTATCTTTCTACTGAATGGAAATTTTACCATTATATGATAATCCACTTTATCAATATTAGTGTTTCCTTAAATCTATCTGTTCAGATATTAATGTAGCTGTTCCAGTTTCTTTGGGTTAGTGTTTACATGGTATGCCTTTTCTGGGTTTTTATGTAGAACATTTATGTTTCTTGTAAACAAAAATGAATTTGTCAAATCCACTCTAAAAATCTTTGTCTTTGCAATAGACATTGCCAGGTCTTTCTTTCAAGGGAAAATGGTTTAGTTTTTTAGGCATGTTTTAGCCTCAAAACTTTATGTCCCACGTGTCTCTCTTTTAGCATATTTAAAGCTGTTGTAAAACTACAGTTTTAATGAAATCAGATCAGTCAGTCAAAATCAATTTATATTACCCACATCAAAATTCTGCAAAAGCAGCCAGCTTGAACTTTGCAATGAAGAACTACCTGTAATTCATTTCATTCCTCAAATAAGGTGCAATCGAAGGATCTGACTCTCTCACCCAGTCTGAGGCCATATGCAGATGGCAGCCAAAATAGTTAATCACCTAGAACACTGGAAAAACTAGTGTTTAAGGATAAAAGAGTACAACTCTCCAATCATCATGCATGTATTCATTCCTTTAATGATTTATTTACTAGCTAACACTTACTATCTACTATGTGGCAGATTCTATTTGCTAGTCCAAATATTGCAAACCTGAGTTTTGCCTTTATCTTTTGAAAATACTTCAGAACACAGACTCGATACTTGTCAAAACTCTGGTGAACAAAATTTTTAAGGGAGAGGTGGCACGAGCTGAGTGAAGCTGCTTTTTATAACATTAACAAATGGCTTCTACTCCTGGCCCATAACTTCTGAATAAGATTCCTCCAGGCAGCCTTTAGTTTTATACAAGAAATGGGTTGAAATTAAGATATGGGTGGCAGCTCAGCCCACGAGGCAAAAAGAAGAGATCTGGGGGTGAAATACTGTGTCCAAAATCACAAAGGGAAATAAACATTTATCTACACTGCTATTGAATTTTTCTATTTTCTGTACCCAACCAAGCCAAATACAGTATATGGCATAGAAATGTGGCTCTAAAGCAATGATATATTTGGGTTAATTCGTTTATAGTTTTGGCTGTTGGTCGCATAGATTTCATTGCCTTTAATTTTACCTATTAATGGAGAGACAGAATAGATTTCCCTTTTATGGGTTAAGAAAATACCATCCATGAAAATCTTATAGTATGTTATAATTAAATCTATCTAGATTTTTGTCCTGTAGTATTACAGAAAAATCATGAATATACTTTTCTGATTATACTGAGAAAAATGTGGACCTGTGTGCTCTTTATAGATGTTTATAATAGAAAATGTTCTCTTCTGCAGGGAAGAGTTTGTATGGAGCCATTCTTGAAGACATAGAAAGGGATTGGATGATACCCCTGGAATCCTTTCCAGCAGAAACCTTCCCTGGTAAGTTTAATTGGAAACTTCTTTCCGCTATGTTGTTATTGTGTGAAAGCTAATAAGTTATGACACCTGTAGGGATTCCAGAAATGGAATTGCTGCCCACTGAGTGTTATTTTCTCTCTCTTTAGGAGAGTGAGGCTCGGTCTTGTGGTACTTTATAGGAAGGCTGGTACCTGCAAGAAGTGAATACTTATTAGGATTTTCCCCAATAACGCACAGCTCTGGGCTTTGACAAAATTATATTTTTCGTACAGTGATGGAATAGAATATTTAATAAATATATCAAAATGAAAACTGTGATAAAATCCCTTTTTATGAGGATGTTTATTGAAACTTTTAATTCTGGATTCATTAGTTATCTTTTTTAGATTAAATTGATAGCAGGTAAAACTGGAGATGGGTCAAGCCAAAGCAGGAAATATCTTTCTATTAAAAATGGAAGAGCTAATACTATAACCAATCATGAAACACTTTCCACATCAACGATAACACCACCTGCCAATTTATACCTGCTTGCACTAAAAGAACTATAGATACAATCAATTATGTATGCCATTGGCCAGCAGATGCAAATGAAATTGAGAGACAAAAAAAGATTAGAAAAGATAGAGATGGTTTTCCCTCTATAGACTTTATTTGGCTACCAGCATCTAATATAATGTTTGCAGAAGCAAAAGACAGAGCTGCATAAGGCGCCAGAGCCAATCCAGGGCACTGTCCAAATTATAGGCAAGGACGTTCTATGCATGGGCAAAGCAGTCAGTGTGAGTGTGTGTATGTGTGGTGTGTTAAGCAGGATGGAAAGTGGGAGAAGACTGAGGAAATCATTTTAGGATTAGTCCTGGAATTTTAAATTTAGAGATGCTTATAATAATCCTTTGAATTACTTTTGAATTAAAAAAAAATCCCCAAAAAACCCCAACAGAAAGCATTTCAGAAGCCCTCTATCTTTAGGGATAAGAGCAAAGGTTGGAAAGTAGCAAAATGGGCTGTTATAAGAGCAAAAGCTACACTCAAGATGAGGCAGCTTGATCAGTTCCACTTTACGGATTCAGAGTGATGTGGTAGTGTCCATTTCTTGAAGTAGGTCAGATCACTATGGGCAAATTTTGGTAGGGGTTGTAGAGTGGGTCAAATATTAGAAGTTCAATTTTGGCCACATTTAGAGATGATTATTGGAAGTCTAAGTGGAGATGGCAGGTAGGCCTCTGGACATATAATTTCAGGGCGTGGTCCAGACTTCAGAGGACAGTTCTAGGCTGTGGGTATGAACTTGGGAGTTGCTGGTACATAAAGTTATGTATAGACATGGAACTGAATGAAATCATTTTAGGAGAGTATAATTCGAGAAAGGAAGAGGACAGGGACATGAAACTTAGAAGGCAGGGGAGGGGGTAAGGAGGAACCAATAAAGAAGACTGAGAAGAAGCCTCAAGTGGGGAAGAGTAAGAAACATGAGAGTTTGGGGTCAAAAGGAGAAAGTATTTCAGCAAGGAAGGAGGGGTTGGCTGTGATATGTGCAGCTTAGAACAAACGAAATAATCCCTGAAATTTGACCATTGGCTTTGCCATATGGGAGATAGTGAACTTGATGACAATTGTTTTAGTGGCATGTTGGGGGCAATGCCTGGCAGATGAGGACTTGAGAGGCAGTGGGAGGAGCCAGGTGGAGACAGCTAGTATAGAAAAACCTTTTGAGGGGTGATGTGACCCGACATCCAGGTGGAGATGCCACGTGGATGAGCAGAAAAGCGACTCCGATAGAAAACTGAGTAACTGAAAATAATAGTACTTCAGGTGACACATTCTGTTTAAAAACAAGTATAGCCCATAGGGGAACGCTGGAAAAATTCTACCAAAATGTTTATTCAGCATCATCCCATCTGAGAATCCGGGCTAGGCCAGAACAAACCACAGACCACAGAGAGGGGACAGAGGATCCCAGAAATTAATGTGAAATGTTCAGAAGACAATGGAAATCCAACTGAATTGATACCAAATGTGAGTAGAAAGAAGACAAATTCAGCGAGATGCTAGGAGGCAAATTCAATTTGTCTTAGGAGGCATTTTAACGTGCTGAGTTTTAAATGTTTGAGCTAAGTTCTTGTTTCCAGTCTTGTAGTTACCCAAAAAGACAAAGTTTTCGGTGTTACAGTTGCTCTAAAAGTATAAGCCTTGTTCTTGGCTAAAGGAGGCGGCTGTTTATCAGCTGAGGTTGAGGGATTTTGGAGTGAGTTTCTGCCAACACACTTTCCCTGAGTATGGATGTCAGTGTCAACTAATCCATCTCCTTCGGCTTTGAAGCACCTCCTGGAAGACTTAACACCTTAACCTCCTACCAGGTAAAATCTTAGTAAGGACTAGTTTTGTTTTGGTGAGAATTTTTTCCAAGCTCATACTAAATCTCTGGAAAAGGGTAGATTCTGAGTCATCCATGCCTCAGTTTTGCTGCCTGCTGGCAGTGCCCACCCTGGCTGTCTCCTGTCTTAAGGTTTGTATGCAAAGGGAAAGGGCGAATAAAACAGCCAGCTACCAGGAAAGCTGGGCCCAAATCTGGAGCACCACGGGGATTTCAGAGAAAAAGCACAGGAGAAAGAAATATCGTTTGCTACTCCATGAAACTTTCAGCTGTATTTTCCAATACTTTGAAATGAAACTGCCATGAAAATAAGTTAAGTTTGAGTACAATAGACTTGGATCACTTGGAAATCTTCACAAGTAAGGAAGAGAGGAATAAAATTTTTCATCATTTATTTTGTTTTGCTTTTCAAATCGTTATAAAATTTTTGGAGGTTTGGGAAGAAGTCTTGAGCAAGAGAAAGAGAGAGCAGCAGATAAAACTTTGCAGAGCAAATCAAATGTTCCATACCTCATAATAAAGAAATATATCTAGACTCTAAGGGAAAAAACTTGGATTGTTTAGTTCATTTATGGGGCTTTTCAACATAGTTTATACTTCTTTTTTACCTTGAGCACATTGACTCCTTCACCATCATCTATAGCTCTTTCATTTTTCCACCTCCTTCAATACTTACCTTGATTTCACTTTCCATCCCTCTTATTTTCCATGACTTAGTATTTCCAACTTTCACTCCCTTTTCTGCATTCTATTTTTATCACAAACCTCTGACTCTAAATTATTATACTTACTCTAAGTTAAACTCTCTGCCCACAGCAGGGACGACAAATGATAGTTTTATCATGTTTTTGCTTATTTTGCTCTTTGACACAGGCAATTGGATAAGTTTTTTATATGCATAATATCTATTAAATACACACATGATATATATGTGTCTATTCACTGTGTTTAATTTATTTTGCAGCACACTTTAGGGGAAATTCCTATCCACAGGTTTCATTCATCCTATGGGGATCATTCTTCTTATAGAAAATATTACATTTAAGTCAAAATATATATATCCTTTAAAGAAAGTAAAAATAAATTGTGATATGGAATATCCAGATCTTGGAAGAGGAGAGTCAAAGATTACTAAATCATAATTTCAAGTTTTTATTATTTGCCTGATATTTTGAAGGGTAAGTTGTCACTATGCTGGACTTGTCACTTTTTACAAAAGTATCCCCTTTAAATTGATACTCTCCTTGCCTTTTAACTTTCATTATAATTATTTTTTTCCACATTGCTTGCCACCTTTTTTCCTGACTTCTCTATCTTCCAAAAGGATGCATTTTATCAGTTTCTGTTCCCCTTAAATGTTTCCTTTTTGTATGGCACTTTCTCTGTCAAGAAGTCATCTATCCCTTCCATGCTGATGACTTCCAGTTCATCTTTCCAGGCACAAAGTCCTGTTTGAGCTACAGATTCATACTTTAATAGTCTGGCTGGGCTTATCATATGGATGTCTAATAGTCTTGACTTTTCATATTCAAAGTGAATATCATCATTTAACTCTGCAATCCAGTTATTCATATTTATTCTTCTTTTGCTTGTCAGTAGCTACACTGGGAGAGTAGCTCAACCTGTTCTCATCCTCACAACCACCAACAATAATATTCACACACTCTTTTAGGGTTAAAATCAGTGTTTGCCACCAGAATGTAGCAAAGAATGCAATCTTCTGGAGTAGGATCTCTGACACTAAAGTTCTCAGACTGTGGAACAGTTCTAGATTATATAGGGCAAACTCCATACCTAGAAGGTAAATCACGTGTAAATTCCAGCCTACTCAGCATCCCACTGGTCTCCTAAAATCACCAAACACAACCAATATTCTTTAAGGTGGAGCTTCATTTCTTGCCAGGTAAACAGGCACCCCCATTGTGGATGACAAAACAGCCTACAGCCATTAATATGTTCAGTTTAGATGACATTAAAGTATGTATAGGAAAACAGGAGCGGAAGTTTGAGAAAGACCACTGAAGGCAATCAAGAGTAGATCAAACTCTATGGAAAGAAAATTAATAGTGTGGAAAAGGAAAACTTTGAACTAAACAGTCCTCATTAAGAATCAAGATAAAACCTAACCCTTTAAAGAAGAAGAAAAAGAGGAGGAGGAGGAAAAGAAGAACAAAAAGTAAAGGGAAAAGAAGAAATAGATGGAAAGGAAGTAATTAATAGGAAAGAAAACGTCTGCTCAGAATTCTTGGAGCTCGAAAATATTATTGTGGAAACAAAAGATTAAAGATTAAAGGAGTGATATAATTAAGAAATCTTGTAAAAATTTAATTTGTAAGGTGAAAACTTGCACCAAGGAAACAAATAATGGATATTAGAAGAAAAATATTGGAACACTGAAGATAAATCTAGAAGATCCAAAGTCCACTTAATGGAATTCTAGAAAAGATGAAAAAAAAGGCATGTGAAGGACGAAATCATTTTGGAAATTAAAAATTAAATACTTAAAGAACAGAGGAAATCATTTTATCTTTGGAATAAAAGGACCAACAGGGTTACAGAGTAGACTAATAAAATTCAGACCACTTGTACAGGCTATAAAAATGGCTGGTAAATTGATTTTAGTACTTAAGACAGTTGCTAAGAAATGATTTCTAAGGACTAGAGGCAAATGTAAAAATAATTACTGCCTGGAGCTGAAGTTCCATTTGATTTTCAGAAAACACAGAAGATGGTAAAGTCGGAAGAAAAAGTAAAAGCATGCTAAAAATAGTGTGATTCAGGGTGCACAGGAGAGACACATCACAGGCAAAGAAATATACAAACAAAAAATATAAAAAGCTTTGAAAATAATAAGTAAAATAAAAATAGCCCAATGGACAAAAACAGGCAAATGGTATAAATTCGCATTTCACAGGAGAAATTTAAAGGTCCAACAAACTAATAACAAGCCAGTAATTCACAAGACTGAGATTAGGATTTGAGTGTATCTTTTTGAGACATGCAATATAATCCATAATAGAATTCAATATTGTACATACACCATCTGCTTCCCCCTATCTTTTATTGTCACTCATCAACTTATGGAAGTCTTTTTTTCTGCCTCCAGTGAGATTTTTTTTTTTTAATTTCCAAGTGACCCATTATTTGATTAATCCAATAGCTATTTTTCAGTCTTCATTTCAGTGACTTCTGTGGAGAGTCAACATTGTTAACCACTTTGCCTGTCATGAAGTCTGTTCTTTCCTCTGTTGTGGCCTCAGTGTTTGCAAGTTCTGTCCGCCTTGCTTTGCTCAAAGCTTCACATCTCTCTCTGCCTTATATCCTACTTCCCCAGACTCTATTTCATGCTCTAGTAAGCCTTCATTATGACAGAATGCACTTAAAGTATTCAGATTTTCTCATTACAATTTGTCTCATTAGTAATTTAGACAAATTATCGTATCTGCATATAAAATGAAACTGCGCAGAAGACAAATACATTCCTTTGGATACGATGATTAGATACAGCAGTTGTCAATCTAGTTCACAAACTCCGACGATCTCGGGTCTCATTTGTTCATGTTCTGAAACTATAGTCTTGTAAGAATTTTGTCCATTTGATCAAAAAAAAAAGAGCACAGCCACAGTAACTCCATAACTGTACCAGGACAATAATCTAGTAAATATTCCAATATAAAGAAACTAATAAACAGATACCAGTCTTCCTTAAAATCATGAAACAGTCAATTTACCCATATTTTTCAGAACTGGTCTTGGAACTGAAACATATTTTTGTTCTTAAACTATGAAGCATCCAATACTATACAGTGCAATTGAGGATTCTTCAATATCTTCAAAATCTTATCATGCATTATTGACTTGATTAGATCCAAAACAATTGGATAAATATCTAAATACAAACATATAGCAAAGTATAATCATTACTTCTTTCATTGATTGGACCCAAAGCTAAGGACTGAAAATATGTTTAAGACTCTCTTGTACTAGAGGAACTTACAATTAAGTAATTTCTAAAGGGAAAACAATAAGTTCAATCTTACACTTAGTGTTTCTAAATTCCCAACAAATGTTAATTTGGGGGATTCAGTAAATAAAAATTAACACTTCCAATGATTCTTGGGGATTCTTGATATGAAAAGTTTTTCTTCACTTTTACAACACGTTATTTATTTTTAAAATAACAGTGAATGACTATAGTACTAAATAGTGAATCTTATTGCTGTGGTAGAATTTTATACAAGGACTGGTGGTTTTCTTTAACTATATATTTATACTTATATGCACATATGCATATTTATTTATATGTACATTTCATTACTATTAACCAATATATTTTAATTTTTTAAAACATGAAATAATCTCTACCTGGTAAAGATATTTGATAATAAAACAATTAACAGGGAAAATGAATACCAAAGAAAATCTCTAAAAATTGAAAGATAATACAATAAATGTTTCAAAAATAAAAGTTATGATTCTTAAAATTTTCAAAATCACAAAGGATAGAAAACACAAAGGAATTGAGGGCCCTAGACAGTAAGCTTGATCTATGGACAGATATTCCAGCTGTAGGAAAATGTCTTCATTTTTCATTGAAGTTGATTGCATTTGCAAGTGAGCTCCAGAGCATCTCTTCTTTCAGAAGATTCATTATGTTTCATGAAATACTTTGTTGGCTTGCTCTAATACCATTTTTTTGTTTGTTTGAAATCACTATTGCTTTTTCTAATTTAGATTTTACAACAGTTTCTGATCCTTTTTGCTTGGAAAGCATGTTATATATTGGAACACCACTCATAGGATTTCCATAAAAATATACTCTGTTCACCAGAGGATTACTAAAACTAAAAACTAAAAAAAAAGTATATTCTGCACCTGCACTTATTAATATTTATTTTATTTATAAGAATGGGCTCACCATTCTCACACAGAGTAGGAACACACTTAATATAGCCACAGCTACAAGCAAGACAGCTTAGAACGTGACAACTTCTCTCCTACATGTTCTTGTCCCGCTTCATGTGAATGTCAACCTTAATTTTGCTTGACATCAACTTTTCCAGTTCTTGCTTTGGACTTGTTAGCAATAGATTCCTTTGAACCAGTAATGTCTTGATATTGCTTGCTTAACTTTCTCAGATGGCAATTATAACACTTTTTCTTGGGCAGTGTGATGATGGCTCAGTGGCAGAATTCTCGCCTGCCATGCCAGAGACCCAGGTTCAATTCCTGGTGCCTGCCCATGCAAAAAAAACCAAAAACTTTCTTTTTCCCATTTTCCTGATTTATTGAAAGATTTTTCACAGAAATTAGGATTCTCAAGAATATGTACAGTTTCCAAGAAATGCCAGAAAAGAATTCCCTCATGGAAATATTTAATTGCATTTTCACATGATTTACAACTGATGAAAACATAATATTTAAGTTGGAAACTGTTATGGTAAAAAGTAGTATTTTTTTATTCTTCACTCCCTTCCCTCTTTCAATAAGTATTTATCAAGTATTGCAACCAAGAAGTTAAGACTTAAGGATGATTATGATTACTGAATCATTTTATAGATATTTCTTTTTACTATCCGGTGTTTTGGAGTAGAAACGGAAATACTTGGTATCTCTGAACTGTAATCCAGCTGCCTCGATCTCTGATAATGATTGTATAGACTTTATCCTATTCCATTGTGATTGTAAAAACCTTGGGACTGACCCTCACTTGAATCTTTTTTCTGTTTTTTGACTTTGAAGTCTTGTAATCACTAAAGACAGACTCTAATATCTATGAATGAAGAACCTTGGGTCTGCCCAGAAGTAACCCACCCCAAGTCCAAAGTCAATCTAACCAAAATGTGCCTACCTGACATGCACAGTAGTTTAGACTTTAACCTATAAGTCAGTTATCCCTCATTATAATACTCAAATCACACCTGTCACATTAAGGCCATCATTTTCTTACTGTGACTAAGCATGTAATCAATCTGCCCATGCTTGATAATTAGATCACCTTTAATTACATCATCTAGGGCCATTGTGCTCATTATCCTAAAGCCTGCCCATCTTTTGATACTATGGAACTATCAGAATACTGCAGTTGGGGGAGAGAGATTTCTGGACCAATAGGCCATCTGCTGTCCTACTTCACACCTAGCAATGAACTCTCTCTCTGAAATCCCAGTGTCTCAGGAATTGGTCATTGAGCACATCAGGCAAAGAATCCACCACCTTTGTCTAGTAACAACACCAACAATAAGAAAGATATGCTAATATTTAAATGTTTAAAACATGAAGTTGTATAGGGTCTTGCCCTCTAGTGATCTGAAAGAAGCATGTTGTTCTAGTTTGCTAGCTGCTGGAATGCAATATACCAGAAACGGAAGGGCTTTTTAAAAGGGGAATTTAATAAGCTGCTAGTTTACAGTTCTAAGGCTGAGAAAATGTTCCAATTAAAACAAGTCTATGGAAGTGTCCAAGATTAAGAAATGTCCATCCAGGAAAAGATACCTTGGTTCAAGAAGGCTGATGAAGTTCAGGGTTTCTCTCTCAAGTGGAAAGGCACAGGGCGAACACGTCGTCATCTGCCAGCTTTCTCTCCTGGCTTCCTGTTTCATGAAGCTCCCTGGGAGGCGTTTTCCTTCTTCATCTCCGAAGGTTGCTGGCTGGTGGACTCTCTGCTTCAAGGTGCTACAGCATTCTCTGCTCTCTCTGAATCTCCCATTTTCCCCAAAATGTTTCCTCTTTTATAGGATTCCAGTGAACTAATCAAAATCCACCCAAATGAGTGGAGACATATCTTTATCTAATCAAGCTTAATACCCACATTGATTGAGTCACATTTCCACGGAGACAACCCAATCAAGTTTCTATCCTATAGTACTGAATAGGGATTAAGAGAAATGGTCACTCCCACAAGATTGTTTCGGATTAAATCATGGCTTTTCTAGGGTACATAAATCCTCTCGAACTGGCACACATGTTAACTTACTAGTATAAAAATTAAAACAAAAATTAATTAGAAAGTCTAAAGCAAAGAAAGAAGTACAAATAAACATGATAGGATACAAATTGAAGAGGAATTATTCCCACCAGTCTTTAATAGTGGATAGATTTTAGAGAATTGATAAGTAGATAAAGATTCTAATAGGAACACACACATTGAAGCTGGGTTACACAGGTTCCAAATTTGTGAAATCACAAACTTCACAAATGTGCGCAAGTTCCTTAAATTCTCTATGCCTTAGTTTTCTAAGCTGTCAAATGGAAATAATGTTATTATGTCCAGTGGTTCTTCTGAAGATTAAATAATTTAATAAATGTGAAGCTCTTAAAAGAATGTATAGCATATAATAACCAGTCAATAAACATTAGCTTGTGTTGCTCTTATTATTATAATTAATGTTTATTTTTCTAGGAAAAGGAACTACATGGAAAAAGCACAGAAATATAAAATAACAGAAAATATGGAAAAAATTTTTTATTTGGTTAGATCAAGGTTGCACAAAGAAAAGATACGAAGAGTAGAAAACAAATTTTTTACTCTATTCGAATCCATTATTATATCTATTCTATATCAACTCTTAAATACCACCCCTGGATCTGCTATTTTCTTCTATAGTAGCTTTCAATGGACTAACAGTTCTACTGAAAACAAATAGGAAGCTGATAATTTTTAAAAATCTGCCTAAAGACTTTGGAAAACTGCAGGAGCACCTAGGACTACACGGATCACAATTGCTGACAGGCAGAATCAGAATCATGGAGAGATCAACTCACAGTTTATAGCTACTTTTTCTGTGGGAACATTTCTTGATTATGAGAAGGGGTCAAAATGATGACATTTCAAGCTTTCCCTAGGTAATGAGGCACTACTTTTGGAGGGGATGGGGCAGATAAATCAGCATAGCTTTGGCAGTCAGGGAGCTGAAATGAAAAAAAAATTGAGAATTGACTGACCAAGTTCCTATTGAGCAAAAAAGGGTAGAGAACTAGCCTGGCACATGTTAGTTTCTCAAAGCATTTGTTGAATTCTAAAGCTGTATAGGGCAGGAGCTTAAGAAACTAAGCAGGGTGTCTAAAAAGCACTGAAGAGCAGAGGAAATTTTAGCAGTTTCACTGTGTGTAAGAGACAAGAATTAGCATCTGGGACACTCAGAGGAAGAGAGTTACTGAATATGCTATCTACAACTTCTAGAGGGTTATACCATAGGAACAAGCAGCCAGCTAGGTAGACAGAGCTTTGCCAAAATTGCACCCCAGAGCTCAACTCAGTTCAGTCCTTGATTAAAGTGAAAATCACCTGTGACATCTGCCCAGCAGAAAAGAGGTTTCATTCTCTCTGGAGGAAGATGACATCCTCTAACGTCCATACCATTTTTCATGCACAGCATCCAATGTTCGATTTGAAAAAAATAGCAGGCAAAATTCCATGCTGGAATGGGAAGTAAGTATTATTAAACAGACAATCAAGTATGAGATCTGGAAAAATATTAAAATAAAAACTGGAGGGCACTGGAGAACGAAAATGAAAACAGGCTGGCGAGACACAGGAGAAGGGTTAACACTTGGAAGACACTAATGACACTAAATGAATTTCCAGTTTTTAGGAATTTTAGCCTAAGGGCAAGCCCAGCCTGCCAGAATGAGGGACTAAAACTCACACAGAAAAATTCCTGGCTTGAGGAATCGATAGGATTATTACAAATGCAATTGCTAGTAAGTAAAAGAAAAAGAAAACAACAAAAAGGAGTAGAGAACCAAAGAGGGGGACCCCAATTCAAATAAACTCTGCAGAGTTTTTCTAATTGTCCTGTGAAATACTTATAAACAGGGAATATTCAAAACAGCAGATATAATTCTAAAACAATTAAGGAGAGTGAAACTGCACTCCACCAGAGTGCTGTTGAAGTTTGCAGTTTGAATTCCAACAAGCTACCTTCTTGCCTAAAACATAAATTAAAAAATATGTTTCAGGGGTGGGCCACGGTGGTTCAGCAGGCAGAGTTCTCCCCTGCCATATTGGAGACCTGGGTTTGATTCCCGGTGCCTGCCCATGCCAAAATATATATATATATATATATGTATATGTATGTATGTCTATAAACATATATATATAAAATATATGTCCATAAACATCTCTCTATATATATATGTTTCAGAAGAAAAAAATATGGAATCTAGAGATTTTACTACACACAGGTCATGATGTCAAGGATACAACTCAAAATAACTCTGTATCAGAAGAGGCAGGAAACTAAGACCTACGCCCAAGAAGAAACACAATCAATGGAGAACAATTCTGGGAAAATCCAGAGGGTCATCTGGCTGAAAATGTCACAGATTTAAAGAATGACATAAATTTACACATTCAAAATGCTTTTTCAAATGCCACACAAAATAAATACAAAGAAAACCACACTAAGGCACATTGTAGTCAAACTCCTGCAAAACAAAGATAGGGGGAAAGAACTGAAAGAAGCCAGAGGAAACAGATGCCATTAATGCGTATATGTTTAACTGGGCTGCAGAAGCCAAGAGACAGCGGAAGGGCACTTTAAAATAATGAAAGGAAAAGAACAAAGACCGTCAATCCAAAATTTTATGTACTGCAAAAATCTTCTACAATAATGAAAGTGAAATCAATATATTTTTAGACAAAGAAAACTGAAAATTTATGGTGGGAGAATTTGCATTTCAATTAATGAAAAGTATTATCAAGGTAAAGAGAATAGAAACCATATGGAAACTTGGATCTTGAAGAATAAATAAGATAATTAAACATGACAGAGATGAAATGCTATTTTTCTCTTAACCCCTTTGTTATAAATTATATGAATGTTTAAAATGAAATTATTAACATTGTATTTTATGATATACAATTTATGTAGATGTAATAGAAGTTACAGTAATAGCATAGAGAACATAACCTGGCTAAATGGACCTTGATAATTGCAAGATTTTACATTTTATATGAAGTGATACAATGTTAATTCTAAGTCCACTTCAAAAAGTTAAGAATGAACGTGACAATCCCTAGAGTAACCACTAAAATAAAATGTAAAATGGTATATCTAGAAAACCAGTAGCTATATTAAAATGTAATTAAAAATTATTCAGTTGGTATAAAAGATAAAAAAGATGTAAGAGTAACATTAAAAAGGATGGCAACCAGAAAATAAAGAATTAAAATGTAGATATAAATCCAGCTATTCCAGTAATTACATTAAATATTAATAGACTAAACAGTCTAATTGAAAAACCTAGTTATATGCTTTCTATAAAAAACTCATGTAAATAAAAGGAAAATATATATTGAAAGTAAATGAATGGAAAAAGACATACCATGCAAACAATTTGCAGAATGTGGCTTGAGTAGCTGTATAAATGTCACCTAAAGTAAGCATAAAGATAGAAAGTACTACCAGAAAAAGAGGGGCATTTCATAATGATAAAAGGGTGAATATATCAAAATAATATTTAAAAGTAGTATATGCACCTAATATACTTTCAAAATAACAATGGACAAATTTAAATAAAGATACAGATAACTGTATAATAATTGTTGGAGATTTTAACAACACTCTGAAATTTATAGAAAAACTATATTAAAATTATCAGCAAAACCTTAGATGATCTAAATGCCACCATCAATACTTTTATCTGATTGATATTTATATAACATAATACCCAACAACTGCAGAATACCAGTGTCCAGGTATTTATCAGAATTGCATAGTAGCTTTAATTATAATAGGCAAAGCTTGCAAACAGCTCATGTTTCTGTCAACAAGAGAATGTATAAATAAAGTTGGGAGTATACATACAATGGAATGCTACTCAATAATAAAAATGAGCAAACTGATGATATGCAAAACAATGTGAGTGGATCTTAAAAACATTATGTTGAGGGACAGAAGCTTTTTACAAAAGAGTTTTCATACTTGCGCTGGGTTGAAAATGTTATGCATCCCAGACAGGCCATCTTCTTTTAATCCATAAGAATGGATTAAAATTAAAGAATGGATAAGAATGGATAAGAATGGATTAAAAGAATGGATTAATTCTTTAATAGTTACACACAAAAAAGAGGGAGAGCTATATGGATGGAAGGTGGACAGATATGGGGCAAAGCAAATACAGTAAAATACATTAATTGTGGAAACTACATGATGTGTGTATGGATGTTCACTGCAATATTATATCAACATATCTATACCCTTAAAATTTTCATAATAATCTGCTATAACTTATCATATCCTCCTATCAAGAAGTACATTCTATTTCCTCACCCTTAAATCTATCCTGGCTTTATAATATTCCTTAGCCAAAAGAATGTGGCAAAAACAAAGGTTTTCTAATTTCAAACCTAACCTCAAATGATGGTTTGCTCTTCACTTGCATTCTTCACCTGAATAACACAAGGCCAACTGGCTTGAGAATAACTGTACACATGGAGGAAAATCCAATCATTGCAATTCAGGCCATTCAAGAGTCAACCAATTCTCAAACATGTGAGAGAACCTAGCCAAGTTCAGCAAAGCTGCCTGCCTACCTGACCCACAGCTGACCACAGACTCATGAGTGAGCCCAGCCAAGACAAGTACAACCTCCAAGCTGATCACTTATGAGACAGCTATAGCTAATGGATACATGTTCATCTTTGGTAACTCACAGAACCTCTCTCAACTTCAATTTCTCTGTGGTATCTACTCCATAGGGCTGAGGAAAATAGTAAATGAGATAAACCATCCAAAGGGATTGGAACACTTGAAAACGCATACGTGCTTTAAACATATTGGCTATAAATGCTATCTCCACTGCCTCAGAGAGCTTCCTTTAGGACCAACTAAAAAAGCTGACTGCCAACTTCTTCAGAAATATAAAGAGAAAGTATAGAAATGAATTATTAATTTTGCCAGGCCATTTACTCTTTTGTGTGGATGCCAATCCAAATTGAGGTCTTGTCATGCATGAAACTAAACCTGCTCAAGAAAAGGGAAGTAGATCAAATTTAGAGTTTAGCTGTTCGCCACCATTTCAGAAAGTTAAGTTTTCTCAAAGGAGAGTCCAAGGAACCAGGTGACTTTCTGTTTTTCCATATCAGATTGCCTGTGTCATTTCTGAGGCTGAAGTCTCCAAGTCACACTTCATTTAAAAAGCAAGTTGCTTGAGCTGAAACCTTGCACAAGCACCCCTCCCCACCATACACAAACATCCGATTTCAAAGAAGTTGGCCCCTTAACTCTGCTTCTCAGGCGAAATGATCAGGTGGCTTGGCACGGGGAATGGAACCTCTTACAATTACTAAAGCTCTCTGCACTTCAAACGAAACTGGCTGCCAAAAGTCTTCAGACTTATGCAAAATCTCCTCCACTCAGCTGGAGCAACTGAACAGGCCTCCTCAAATAGAAAATATTTAATATCCGGTAGGTGACTTTCATTACCTCAAAAGAAACCCTGTCTTTGTCCCTGGCCATGATGAATGGGGCACCCCCTGGGAGCTCTGCTCCACAGGAAGCCAGTGGCTGCAATTAGACTGTGTTTGGGTCAAGAGTCACTCTTCAGGAGCTGTGAAATCAGCACTGGTCTGAGCTGACCTTGCAACACAAATGAGTGAGGCTCTGTTCACAGTTGCCTCTTTTCTTTTACAGAGTATAACCAAACTATATATCCTTAAAACACTGTTTTTGAAAACAGCTAATAGACATTTCCTCAGTTCTTTGACTTTGGAAAATTGCGATAAAGCCCCCAACTCTCATTGCTTTCTATGGCTTAGGTGTAATTCGGAAGAGGTTGCAGCAGTCAGCGTTGAACCTTGCGTGGGGTGAGTCTTCCAGGAAACAGGCCCTGGTCTTCAGTGTACCCCTGGGGTCATAGCATCCATCTTTCCACGTGGGTCTCCAAGAAGAGGATAGGATATTGCAAGGATATCGGTTTCATAAGAGAGCATTAGAATTCCATGGCTGAGGGGCCACACACCCTGGATATGACATTTCTAATCCCAGAATGCTGTTTTGTGTGCTTCTAGCAAGAATCTTTCAAAATAAAGATGAATACCCAGCAAATGTGCCCACCTACCACTTCAACACAGGGGTTAAAGCTCTCCTTTACTTGGCTTAGCAGAAAATTTAGGAAATTAGGAAGTTAGGGGGTTGGTAAGTTGAAGACTACCAAACATTTGGTACAAACTTTGCAGCTATGATATACATTTTCCCCCAGAGTTCAGCAGTCTAAAGTGGTGTTGCTAGTGTTACACGAAGAAAGGTTTTATGTTGTCATCTGTATTTGGGAAAACCTGAGTTAAACTGGTTTATTTTCTGCAGTTCTCAGAGTCTTTAAGATCCCAACTACATGATATAGCTGAAAGAGTGAGGTAGAATCGGCCCTGCTTGCCAAATTCATCTGATAATGGCACACTTCTTTTTCTCATAGACCATCATACAGTCCTCAGAAAATATTCTGGGAAATGCAGAGAACCATGAAAGTATATGGGAAATGATTACTGTCGTCCCAATTACAGCAATAGACTTCCGTGGATTGGGATGACTGAACCATAGGCTTTATAATAACCCCTAAATTGCCAAGTTGGAAGCTGCCTTATTGAACCACAGCAAATGAAGTAAACCAGTGTTTGGATGAATGTCCTTGGAAGGGAGTGAAATTAAATCTCCCATGAATGTCCAAGAAAACCATGAGACTAAGAGGGAGGGTGAGCCTGAAGTTGCGCTACGCCCACCCATAAAAGAGGAAGGGAGGCCCCCATTCTAACTCACTGTCAGGTCGGAGCCCTTCCTGTGATTTCTAGTTGCTTATCAGCCAACAGGCGCCTGGGCTTATCGGCCTGTTCTCTCTACCTGATAGGAGGAACATAGGATCTCAATAAGCACTTGGGAAAAAATGAAGTGCTGTGTAGTGGCTATTGACCAGTGATATCAAGGAAGCTGCTGGTGCTCCTTGAGTGGTAGTATTCCTCAGTCTTTTAAGAAGAGAAAAAAGAAAGTAGGAACAGTGGGCTCTTCCAAGGAATTTCTAACCTATATCAATTTTCTGGTGACAGAAATAGCTCTACAGCATTTTCTTCCTTCCGTATATGAATAAGATAAACCAATAGAAAATAATCCATTTCTTTAGGTGTATTATTATACATGAAATTTTTAATTCCTACATATTTAATCTGCTGTGACAGATTTTGATGTGAAGTTTTGCACTCAATCGAAGATTAGGTTTCTTATTTCTATATAGTATAAAGCAAAAGGTAATTATTACCCTCTTGATATTACCAAATGCAGTGGACTGAGCAGCTAGGATTAAATTTAAATGTGACAAATGGCATGCGGCCTTACAGTTTCTTGTTAATAACCATGTACACAGACGTGCACAATGAAATTTTCTCCAACACTAGCTCTTAATGATAATGAATGCTTGTAATAACACAAGTTGGTGTTTCAGGATCACCTTTCATCTTGAGACCCAACTTACCGTGAAATCTAAATAGCCATATACGCTTCCAAATGATATTAGTACAATGGTATTAAATCATTACATGATTATTTTTTGCATTGTGTTGCCATCAGTGTTCCCATATTGTTGAATTGTTTATTTTGTTGCGTAATATGATCATTACACATTCTGCAAATAGTGCATCTTACCTGATGTTTGTACCTTTATCCAGATTTAACTTTAATGAATCTGACATGCTGCTTTTTTAAAGAGCTGTTTGTAATTATTGCCACAAAGTTCATGCATTGAAGAACCTGAAATAATTGTTTGGATATCTTCTCTTGAAATGATAAAAAGGATTTTATATTTCCCCAATAGTCACTGCAAAGATGTCCTGAATAAGACAACCATTTCTGAATGGGTATGGACTCTGCCTCAGGGTTACTCCATATACCTTACTTTCCCCTAAAATTTAACTGAATTTGATCCATTCATTAGAGAACAATAGTCTGCATCCTGTCAAAGGATAACATGCTTGAGTCATTTAATTCTGGTACCAATACTTAAATAGCAAGGTCCACCTTGTGGTTGGGTGGACAGAGTAGATATCCATTTCTTTGAGATGATTAACTATATGATATCCCTTTAACCCCAAAGTAACCACTAAATAATAATAACCCTGAAATGGTATATATTTTTACAACATGGAATGTGATTTTACATTAGAGGTTCATTCTGTGGAATGAAATCATTAAGCCTTTGAAAGGGCTGACTTGAATCAGGTCAGTCATTTGTAACTTACATTAAAGGATGTCAACTTTCATGAGAGGAGCTTTTGCTGGAGAAAGTTCAGGAGAAACATGAGCTTATTGGTGACCATTGAGGACTGGGAGCTCTCACACCCAAAGGGCAAAGAGGGACTTGGGGTGATCATAGACAACTTCTGACTATATCCCAATCTTGTTTAGGGTTAGAAACGAAAACATTGACAGTCAAGGACTCCAATGACTTTAATCTACGGGTTCAAGAGCTTAGTGTTGGTATGCTTTTTAATGTAAGCCACTCCAAAAGCTCTTTAAAGCCCTATTTAAAAAAAAAATAGAGAGAGCTGAAGTGGAAGACAATCCATACACCTACAATTTACCCTCCATTCATCTACACACACATACGCATGTGCATTTATTCGCCATCACCACCACCATCAGACTCAGCAGTTGACAAAACTGCAAAAATGCTGATATTCATATATGCTCATACTGCTAGCCTCATAGAACCTAAATCTCTGGCTCACCACTGCAGTCTTGGGTGCAAAGGACCTATATTAGCCTTATAACCTAGATATTGGATCTATAGTTGGTAGGCACAAAAGTGGATAACAGAGCACATTTTAATGCAGAGGGTGGGGGAAGGAAGGGACGAGGGACATCAGGAATAGCAAATAACTGATCTGATAAGAAGTGTGCAATATAGCACAGGAAACCAATTTCCCGATCTGTGTTTGTTTTAATGGCAGATTTTGGAGATCACAACCACTCTACAAAAAATACAGAATTCTGGGCTAAACTAGAGAATAGTAAGAACTGCTCACTCCTTGTCTCCTTGCTGAGTCTCCATCTCCTGCCTCTCCTGAGCTCTCCACCATTCTTAGGTTCTTGTCTGGGGCTCTGCCTCTATTCCAGATTACACTGAGAATGGTCCACAGTGCTTCTGGCTACGGCTAGACTTGAGTGAGCTAACTCTAACAGATGGTAAAAGGTTCTGATTGGTAAACAAACTTGCCTGCCATCTTACCACTTCTATTTTATTCTTCACTCTCCCAACTTTGACTTCTTGAGGTAGCAGTCTTTTACCCAACGAGAACCTTCCAGTCAAGACGTAGCACCACTCAAGCCCTTGCCTGGTTGTCAGGAGTGCTTAGGATAAGGAAGACCCATATGTTTTGCTCTGAGAGGGGAGGGCAAACATAACACAAACCTATATCAGTTGTGAACTGTGGAGCAGTAACGAGAGCTTCTCAACAACCCATAATTTGAAAGAAGAAGAAAAGATGGGCAGTGAAGTATGAACTCATTTCCATCACCAGAAATACAACTCAAAGAGAATGTCTTATTGATGCTAAATCAGTACTGCCTTGTCTACACCCAAACTCGATGTGCAAGGGATGGCATATTTTAACAACTTAACCTGAATTTCCTATGCATCTGGAGCAAAATATTTGGTCCATCATAAGTGTACCTCTGTGGCTGAACCCCCCCTGCCACACTCTGTGAGTGATGACGGCTGCCGAACTTGGAAGTGCAAGAAAACCACTCTGTCCTACAAAACTCTGTCTAAAGCAGCCAAACCATGTGTCAAGTGTTGACGTCATCTCTTACGCTCTGAATGATATAAACAAATAAAATTGTAAAAACATGTGATGTGGTAAGTCAACAGCACTCAGTTACAATGCAAGCTGCAGTCTGCAGGAGGTTTCTATTGATGCTCAGAGGACAGGAAGCTTAAACCTGGTCACTGTAGAGGTAGGACAAGAGATGAGGCACAGGAGGTGGGCTATACCAGCCTACTTTTAGCCCAGTCTAGAGGACAAATAAAGATTTACTCTTCCTTCTCTAAGTTTTGTTAATTTTAAGCTGTTTTGTGATTTTTTTAAAGTCACTTCAGGTAAGATAATTAAGCTTCCACAGACTTTGCAATTTGAAGATAGCTTTTAGACTAGGCCCACACCTCTCCTTACTCTACTGAGTGAGAGAGGAAGAGAGATTAGGGGGAAAAAAAAAAGAGTGGGGGAAGAGAGAGAATAGTGAAAAGAGAAAGCTTTCTTGCCTGTGAGTCAGAGATCACTCTGGCTTTCTAGAGTTAATAAAATCTCTTGAAATCTTGATATTAACTTGGAAACGCCAACATTTTGCTAGTGGAAATCTCTTTTTCTATGCCATTCACACAATTCTGCTTGCAAGCAGATTGGCACAGGAGGCTGTAATACAGGATGACTGAAAGAGTCTGTTTTGCTGTGGTGGAAATTTTTTCTATTAGCTTTTTTGGTTTTTAGAGAATAGCAATAAACCCCATGGATATGGCGGCTTTAAACTCCTCGATGCAGAACAATGTCTTGCCAAGGAAAATGACCGAATCTTTAAAAACCTCACTCTCTTTCCTGCATGGAAAAACCACTGTCACTGAATCAAGATGAGATTTTTCCATAAAAAGGAAACAAAAAGTAGTTTTTACTTTAGCAACTACCATATTAAGCCAGAGACACTTTTTTTTTGTATGCTGTATGGTGGGGTCACATTTCATTCTTTTTCCATGTGAGTATAGCTTTATTGCAGCACCATTTGTTGAATTTTGTTTGTCTTTGTTGGTTTCTTTGTTTTGGGAAGTACATGGGCCGGGAATCAAATCCGGGTCTCCCGCATGGAAGATGAGAATTCTACCATGAACTACCCTCACATCCCTGGATATGCTTTTAGTGTATCTAAAAGTGCCCAGAATTATTGCCAATCTCCAGTTTTGAAAGGCTGGTTAATAGGAAAATTGAACTAGAAATGAGAGGACAACAGGGAAAAGTATAGGCCTTTTGTTAAAAACATATTTTTTTGAAATATCAAGAGAAGAAAGGACGCTAAGACTCCTCCAATGGGACAGTGCCTTTTGCCCCCTAGTGCAGGCTAAGTGGCTGTGAATTTGGTGCAGGAAGAGGTGATGGGCATGCGGGCATCTGGGGATTTGTTGTTTTTGTTTTCTCCTTGGCATTTCCCTTCTCCTCCAATTTCATTTTGTAACAAGCTGGGTCATGTCCTGGCTAGTCAAATCATTTCTTGAAGAGTGCTTCAAGCTGCCTAGAATTGGTCTCTGGCTTCTTTCTTTTGGATAGCATTTTAGTCAACGAAAGTCTTACCTAATCAGGAGGCATTAACTGTGCCAGAATCTTATCAGACTACAGCAGGTTCCTAATCCGTCTCTGATGCCGAAGATTAATAATATTACAAATGCCTGCAATAAAGTCTATTTCCCATTTGTTTTTGCTACTCCAGGTTGCTTGTCATATAAAGATCATGTGAAATGCTTCTTTTCCACAGGCTTCTAAGAGCAACTGTTCAGCACAGGTTACCAGCCATGCCTGCATGCCACTGTGCTGTGGGAAGCAGCTGTAGCCCAAGGACAACTTTTGACCCCACCTCAAACTTTGCATCTCCTTCTTTTGCCTTTCTTCTGACAAGAAAAAAGCTCTTCTTTCTTCTGAAATCTCATTCACAGGCTTAAATAAACTCTCTTTCACCATTTATGAAATTCCAAAAGTAGATGTCATCTTTTTTTGTCTTCAGCTAACCTGAAAGCAGATGTGCTATTGTTGAGAAAATGGGAATAAAAGTCTTTGTTTCAATGATAGATGAGAATGTGAATAAAGTCCCTTGTTCATGCAACAGAAAGGAGTCAATGGATAATGCTGCTGACTCCAAAGAAGGAGATTCAGCAAGCCACAGAGTTGGCGAAGCAGATTAAATGGCAGAGAAGTTTACTTTGGGACCCTAGATGCTCTTTATTCATCTCTCTCTCCTCTATTTCTCAGTTTTGTTTTCTTTTCTCTTTTGATGAAAGGAAAGGTCTTCAGAGAAGGGTAACTCTGAAAGTTACTCTAACCTCAGAACCAGAAACTTTGTCAAGGAACTTCAAGGCACTTCAATTTGTTTTTGCTTTTACTTTTATTTTTATTTTTTGACATTTAGTTGTTTTTAACTGTTCAATTAAAATACACAATAAAAAGAATCTGTATATCTGTCCCATCTACTGTGACAACCGTTCTCAGCTTTAAACCTGCAAACTGGAATTCTTCTGAAACCACTCTGCCTCCTAATAGCATTTAGTTGCTTTTATCTCCTTACTTTTGATTAAAAATTTTTTTCTCTCCTTCCATGTGACATTTCCTTACTAACACACACAAAAAAATGAATGATGGCAGACATTGAGTCTGGAAGCTCTTCTACCCTGAATGGCAAAAATGGAGTAATGCTGAAAGCCATATTACATGAAATCCCCCTTATCCTTTCCCCAAATCCCTAACTAGCTGTAAAAACATATCTGGAGAACAGAAATTGTGCATTCCCATTGACAAGCTTTTATACAATGATTAAGCAGCACCTCATCTCTTGTGTTTTCCAACTAGATAGCAGGACTCCTTTCTCAAAAGTAAAAGAAGATATTGGCAACAATTTAACAGAATCTGGTAACTTTTTAGGTCACTCACAACCCTATTATCTACTGTTTCCTAGTAGCCTAAGGAACTCTGGGCTCAGAGGGCAGTAAAATATGATTTGACATGGATTTCTAAGGGTGTATTGCTCCAGCCTTGGCCATGGCAGAGAATGGCTATTAGGACTTGTTTTGTGATGCAAATAAGGCCACCGGTCTCTTTGTTACCTGCTGGTAGCTGATGTTGGCCTACACTTCAAAATGGAAGGAATGGCACATAAGCAAACAAAATGGCCATTCAACATGTTGCTATTCAGTTAGGGAGTCTACAAATTAGACTATTAATGTGAAAATGGAGTGAAATCAGACCTCATACATAGTAATGAGCTTTGAAGTTTAGCTTAGTGAGTTGAGAGAGACCCATCATTTTGTGTTAATGCCAACAGGCAAGACAGGATGACAATGGAAAGATGCTTAAAGTAGGTAGGCACAGAGAAAGGCTGTTATGAGCTTTTATATGGAATCCAAACAGCATTGACTGCATGGGATTTTTTTCCAGAATGTTCTGAATTCAATGTATTTTTAAATAAAAGATATGTTTGAAAAGTTGCCAGCAATTCTCTCTGCTCACTACTTTCACTGAGGGTAAAGAAATATTGACTAATGGAAGCCATAAGGGGAATGGAGTTTTCTCTTGATTGACATGTGTAATGATTTCATAAACAGAGAGTACATAATGTCCCCTTGTATTTGTTAATTCCCTTATAAAGGAATTCCGTGAGGTGGACCTATGTGGTCTACAATCTCATGTTCACATCACATGGGCAGTGTGTGACATGCTTACCTGATTCTCCCTGAAAGTTTCCTCACCTCAAGAATGTATATAGAATAACCTGGTTTTCCATAATAATCGGGCAATAGTTATAGAATCTTTATTTCAAAATGACAATGGCTAACATTTATTGAACTCTTACTATGTGTCAGGTATTTTACATGGTGCCTTAAACAAATTTAATATTCACAACATTGTTATGTAAGAGATAGTAATATCCACATTTTACAGAATAAGAAACTGAGCTGGGGTACAATAAGTAAACCATACAGCTAGAAAGAGGAGAAGTTGAATTTTGAATCCAAGCAATTTGACTTCAAAAGACATCACTCCATTAAATTTCCCATCATGACAACTTTACAAACTTCTATGAATAAATTTAAACTTAAAAAAAAGTGAAATGTGTTTGATTTTAATTTCCCACAATTGTATTTTGATTTACTAAATCTCCAGGTTGTGTTTGTTGTTTAATTTGGCTATATTTGGTTAGACATGAAAACTGAACTGTCCTCATCCAATATCCTTGAGAACCCTGCGCTTCTTGAGGAAAATGAATTAATACACCCCTTGACATTGTCATCACCACTGATGAGTATTCATTGAGCTGAAAGTTGTGCAAGGCATTGGTCTCAAAGATTTCACGGATTACATGCTTATGGAGTTCATCCACTTTCAATGTCACTTCAGGTTTGAAAATCCAAAAAGTGTTGTGTCATACAAATAGAAGTTGCTAGGGACCAGTTATATCTCATGAAGTACAATCATCTTGGTGATTCAGTCGCAATTCCTTTGAAAATTATGCACGTGGTGCAAAACTTGTAATAAAGGTATGGAGTTGTTTTTCTCCAGCATTTCTCAGCCCTAACACCTGTAATGGGTTTCCACAGGAACTATATGCTTAATTGACTATGGGCTATATTGAGTATTTGTCCTTCCTCGACAGATAAATTCAGATGATTCTGCCTGAACGTTAGAATGGATAGGCTTCATTCAGCCTGACCTTCTCCTGCTATTGGTGAAACAAGACTACCGAAGGTAGGTGATTGTTGCAATAACTAAATACAGGTGAAGCACTTGCAGGGGTGGAGGAGGGAATTGTCAAAGATTTGAAATGCTCTGCTGTGATCTGTGTTGCCGAAAAGCAGCAAAGTAGAGTTAATGCAGCTTCTCTGAAAGCCTTCCAGTGAGAAGCTGATAGTCAGTGACTTTTAACATCTCTGAAAGCTACCTGATCTTTTCAGTGACTGTTCGAGGCAGTTCTGTTACTCTGTGTTCCATTTTATGTAAACCAAGAAAAACAGTTTAGGCATCAGGCATATACACATAGACAAACGGAGCTTGTGTTAGTGATTTTATTTCATTTGCATTTTTTTGCCTGTTATTTTTAAGGGCTAAAGAATAACAGAAATAAAAAAAAATACATTACTATCACCATTTACTCAATGATTCCTATGCCAAGCAGTGTGGTAGGCAAGCTATTAAGGAGAGGAGAAGGGAGAGGTTTAATTGTCTTATGCAATTAATTTATTAAATCATCTTATTTAAAATTCTCAACAACCCTAAAAGCTAAGTACTTTCATTGTCATCAGGGACAGCTGAGGAAACTGAGACACCAAGAGGCTAAATGACTTACCCAAGCCCCATAGATAAAAAAAAAAATGACAGAACCAAATGTGAAACCAGTTTGTCTGAGTTAACAGTCCACTCACTGTCTAACCATTAAAACCATTAATACCATGCCTCCATAAACAATGCTTTTTCTATGCAGAGGAGGAGAAAATGTATTGAAGAATTTTTCAAGACCAAAAGGGTACATTTATTTATTAATTTCCCAAGTATTTTTCTAGACACAATCACACCAAGAAGTGTGGTACAGACAAAATGATAATAACAACAGCTAATATTCATTGAGAACTTACTATGGGCCAGATATTTTAGCTCATCATCTCATTTAAATCTCATGACAATACTACATGCTAGTTACTATTATTTTCCATATTATTTTCTTTAAAATCTTCAAGATTAGATAGCTTTGGCTATTTGCTCAAGGCCAATGAGTTGGTAATTATAAAGCCGAGTATCTGGAAGGCCAAAACCAAAACTCTTAAACTTCAAATTAACAAAATGAGAAATCAGGCAATGACATTGCAAATATATGAAATATCATGAAGCTGCAGCTGCATGAAACAAGAGAGGCATATTTGGGTATGACAAATGTAGAAAATGATTCAGTCTGATTCAAAATGGGTTACAGGCTGCTATGAGAAAGAAACGGAACCATGGAAGGGTCAGGATGTAGCAGAGATACATGATAAGGTCTGTGCTTTACTTTTTTATGTTGTTGACTTAACTATGACCGATAATACAGCTTAATTTGCAAATTCTCTGTTCAATATTGGTAATAGAGTTTTATCACTAGTCACCCCTCAACTAGAGCTCCTTTGTACCAAACTATTCTAATCTGAACTCCTTTAGTTGTTTATAATAAGAACCTACTCAAACCCACTTAAACAAAGGAGAAAAATGGGCCAGGAGGGCGTGTGCGGGGAGGGAGAAGGTACTGTTGTGCCATGCACCTAAGTAGCCCATGATTAGCTCAGATATTGTTGTAGCTAGATGCTCAAAAGATGCTATCAGAAATGTATCTTTCATTTGCTCTCTTATCTCTGCTTGCCTCTCCAGATGATGGCAGAAATGATTCCTCCAGGCTTAACTGATACTTACTGTTCATGATCAGAATGAAATACCCTCCCCATCCCTGGGTTCATATGGATACATGGTAAAGATTCTGCTTGATCATATGCCCATCTGGCCAACCCCCCATTAAGGGGAAATTTGATTGCCAAGGAGAGAAGGGTCATGAGCTCAATGGTCCCACCAGATTAGAAAGCAATGTTTCCCAAAGGGAAAAGATGAGTTCTACTCCCTCAAAATTGAAAAGGAAAGCTGAGTGGCCAGAAACAACAGATGTTCCCTACACCAATGTAGATGCTTGTGTGATGTGATGGGGACAGCAAGAAAGAAAACATTGTTCACGCCCATCTCCCCCATTGGCCTTCCTTGGACACAAGGAGTGTTGTTAATCACTCCCTTGGGACAAGATACGGAGGCTTCTTTTTAAAACTACAAATGTGGGAAGGCAGACACCTTAAGCCATTATCAGCCATTGACAGTTTGGTAGGAATGAGCTTTTCAGACTGTCCATTTTATCTCCTCGTTTTGCCCAGGGCAGGTTCTGAATGATACGCGTTTCTGAGATGCTGGGTTCAGTTAATAGTCAAAGAAAGAAACAAAATGAATTGACCTCTGGGAAGATTAATCCTGAACTTTGGATTCAATAGCAGATGCCAATTAATTCAGAAATTTGAACTGCAGTTTACCCTAGGCTGGGGAGGATGGCCTCAGTATCCAGAGCCTGGAGGTAGTAATAATAGCAGTACCGTTTATTACCACGTGCCTGGCCCTATACTAGAATTTTACCTAAAGTCTCTAATTTAATCTGCTCGAGAATCCTTTGAGGGAACCGCACCTTAAGACTGAGGAAATTTAATAACTTAGCCAGGGTCACATAACCATTAAGTAGTGGAGGAGGGATGAATACTCAGGACATATTTGACTTCAAAAGACACGTGGCTGCACTGAAGCATATAGGTTCACAGAAATGAAATCTGAGTGTCCTTTCCACTCCAAGTGCTCCAGGGCCCTCAGAGACTTTTTATGGAAGAGAAGCTTCTATTCTTTGCATAATATGTGACTCTCTCAATGCTCCTTCCAGTTATTTGTGCTTCCTGTTGTCCTTGGCAACTTCCCTATATGAATATTTCCTATGAGTAAAAAAAAAAGGTCATATAACTATTTGGAAAAGAGCAGAAAGGGAAATCCCAACAGCATGTGACTAATGCCAAATGCAGGGAATAAGTGAAGGCTGGAACCCAATCCAACGGTTCTATTTTTCTTGGCTGGAGCAACTCTTCAAGGCCATGATGCTACAGGCCAGCCCCCTGCATAACACTGCGATAGGGTAGGTCGCCGTGTTGGAAGGTGGAATAAGTGCCCTCACCACTGGGAACCTGCCCTTTCCATCAGCGGAGAAGCTCTGTTGAACCCTTGCCCTGTATCCTACCACATTCATATTGCTAGTCACAGGGTAGGGAGGGCTTTTGCTATGAAAGTCTCTATTATTGTTAAAATCAGATGGTGAATTTAGGTGTATTAGCCTTGGGGATCTGTCTCGAAACCTATAAACTTGCATCATCTGAAATACCTACACCTTTGGATTAATATCTGCATTCTGTTTTTAACACTTCCTGTGTTCTTTCAAAGTCTAGCTCCACTGGTTCAAATTCTCATCATTCCCTGGGAGCTAGAGTCCTGGACAATCTTCCTATGAGCCAGCACATGAGTTTTAGCAGCTGAGTTCATTTGGTGTCATAGCTAACCTAGGTCTCACAACCCACATTCCTGCCAAGCAGGAAGGCACACATATACTCCCTAGTGCACACATATACTCCCCAGTGCACACATATACTCCCCAGTGTACACATATACTCCCCAGTGCACACATATACTCCCCAGTGTACACATATACTCCCCAGTGCACACATATACTCCCTAGTGCACACATATACTCCCCAGTGCACACATATACTCCCCAGTGTACACATATACTCCCCAGTGCACACATATACTCCCCAATGCACACATATACTCCCCAATGCACACATATAACTCCCCAGTACACACATATACTCCGGGTGGACGAAAATGTCTGTAAAGCATATGCTCCCAAAATGCAAACTTAAGACTCACAGAATACCTGGATCCCTACCTTACTCCTTAAATGCATACACAAAGCATTTTAAATTAGATTAAAAATTGTATCTGTATAAGTGCTGAAAGGGACGCCTTTCTGTGAATAACAGAAAACCAAGTACTTGGAAAAACAAGATTGATAAATTTGTATGTTAAAGAAAATTCTGCATGGATAATAATCTAATAAAGCAAAGCAAAGACAATAACAAAGGAAGGCAAACTTCTTTTTTTTGTATGCTGTATGGGGGTCACATTTCATTCTCTTTCCATGTGAGTATCGCATATTGCAGTACCATTTGTTGAATTTTTTTTGGTTTTTGGTTGTTTTTTTTGTTTGTTTGTTTGTTTGCTTGTTTGTTTAGTTTTTGGGGGAAGTACATGGGCCGGGAATAGAAACTGGGTCTCCTGCATGACAGGCGAGAATTCAACCACTGAACTCCCCTCACACCCCTGACAAACCTCTTTTTTAATAGGCAAAGATATGGAAGCAAAGAAATAAAAATGGCGAGTAAAAAATAATTGAATGGAATATTAGCAATGAACAGCACTGAATAATTGATACATATAACAGCTTGGGTAGATCTTAAGGGTGTTGTGCTTGATTCCATTTATACAACCTCCTCAAAATGACACAACTAGGAAGTTGGAGAATAGATCAGTGGTTGCCACAGGAAAGAGAGGGTGTTGGTATTGGCGGATATGACTGTGAAAGGGTAACATGAGGGAGTTTCTTTGTGGTCATGGATGAATTCTCTGTTATGGTTAGTGATATCTATCACTGGGATCAAATATCACAGAACCACTAACCACTACCCCACCCCACTCACATACAGAGAAGGGCTTGTAAAAAACTGTTGAAAACAAAAGATCATCAGTTTAGTTAACAGCGTTGTATCAATGTGCATTTCCTGGCTTTGATATTGGACAGTTATACAGATGTCACTTTGGGAGGAAGCTGGGGCAAGCATCCATGCGACTCCACTATTTTTGCAGCTTCCTACAAATCTATAACCATTACAAAATAAAAAGTTAAATTAAAGTAAAATCCTTAAATCCAACCTTAATTTAAGAAATATAAATTGAAATTGTGTGACATCATCTTTTTACCTATCAAATCGGAAGGCTTAATAATAGTCAACATTGGGAGAGTCTGGGAAAACAGCACTTTCATATACCGCTGGTGAGATGAATAAATTGATGCTACATCTTTGGAAGGGACTTTGGCAATATTTATCGAAATATAAAATCATGTTAGTTATCCCAGTAATTCTACTTCGGGAAATTTGTCCTAAGTTATATTGATATATGTTTTCAAAGATGCATTTTCAAGAATGCTCATTGCAGTGTTTTCTTATAATGAACCCCTAAAACAGCCTAAGTGCCCATTCATTGATAGGGGAATAGATAATAAAACATATGGTTCCATAGCGTGGGATACAGATCTATGTTACTTTTTCAGCAAACAAAAATCATAAAAGCTCTGGGAAGCTGAAGTTTTAAAGAGAGTTTTCAGCAAACTTAATTGGTGATGAACTGTGCTCTGATGTGAGGTTTTCATACTCTTTATTTACCCCAATCTGTGTTTCAGTTTTCTGAAGCTGCCAAGATGCAATATATCAAACATGGGTTGGCTTTTACATGAAGATTTAATAGAGTACAAATTTACATTCCTAAGACCATGACAATGTCCAAATTAAGGCATGAACAGGATGATAGCTTCTCTGAAGAAAGGCTGCTGCTATTTGGGAAATCTCTATTACAGCATGGGAAGGCACATGGCCGGCGTTGCTGAGTTTTCTCTCCTGAGTTTCGTTGCTTTCAGCATCTGGCTTCAGTGGCTTCTTCTTTCCACTTCTGTAGATGTGTCTTTGTCTCTCAGTTTCTCTGAGCTTCCCGGGCTTTTTCTGTCTTTTATCCTCTCAAAAAGGACTCCAGTAAGGGCATTAAGACCCACACTGATGGGATGGATCACATCTTAATTGAAATAACCTAATCAAAAGGTCCCACCTACAATGTAATCTGCGCTCACAGGGATAGATTAAAAGAGCATGACCTTTCTGGGGTACATAAGAGCCTCAAACTACCATACCGTATAAATATTTATTTGTTCCATTGCAGAAATTTCAGTATGGTTGAATAATAGGTGCCTCCTCAGACCTTGCTGGGGGTTTTATTATAGTTAAGGGAAGTATCATCTTTGTAAAATGTGAGAAGTTCTGAATATTGAAATACATCTGACCCCAGGGATCTGAAATAAGGAAATATATGTCCATACTGATCATTGTTGAAGTATATATGACAAAAATATGTGGTGCAGAGTGGAAAGATCATGAAGTACAGCATTAAGTGAAAAAAAGTAAAGATACAGTACAATATGTATGAAAAAGATCTCTGTGTAAATGCTTATACATGTGTAACTTACTTGGAAAAATACATGAAAAATTCATTTACAATATGTTATTCTTGGAATTAGGATGGATTCTGACCTCATTCTCTGCCCAAACTGTCCTAGTAGACAATGTACTCAAGAAAGGTAGGTAGCTTTCGTGCTTCTGGTTTTGGCAGTAGGCTTTTAGTGACTGCAGAACTTGCTCCTCTCTGCCTTGAATCTGGCTAACCTTAACTCGATTTGTCTGGAGCACATAATTTCTAAACAATGCCTCCTGCATATTTGCACATTGCCTTATGGGATTAATGTAGATTAAATAGGCTTGCCGAAAGAAGCTGATAAATCCTTACGATTAACTTGTAAAGAAAAACATATTACCTTATTATGCTGAACGGCACCAAAAAAACTATTTAACAAGTTTTCTAAAATATGAATGTGAATAGCAGAAATCACATTAACCACAATTACAATTACACACACCCACACATACACATCAGAAAATTGTAATAGTCCATTAGTAACAGAGACCTCTGATTCCTTACTATTTTGGCTGAATATTTAGTAGCTTGCTAAAGACTAACTTTAATTGAATTGAACCCTTAGAGTCCTTTAAGAAGACACGTAATGAGCTATTAAAAGGATCTAATGATGCGAGATCCATTCCATGGATATTGTGGCTATTGCTAACCTGAGTGCGTGTAAAATTCAAAAGCGATTTTTTTTTTAACTTCTCCTTCTCCTTTTAACTTCTCCAAGGTTTGGGATGTTCCAGAGAATGAGACCATCATCTTCCATGGAATCATGACCACATTTGACTTACATAGAAACAGAAGCCATAAACTGGTGATCATTTCAAATCTATCTTATCACAGTTCCTACTGGTAGCCCTCTTCTTTCTTATTCCAGGAAGTACCTGCCTCATAGTTTTGCATTAAAAACCACCATTTCCACACTGTATTATTAGGATACTTTAGGAATCCATTATCCTTTCCTCACTGACTTTGATATGAAGCTCTATTAATTTCTTTTCCCTTATGGCTCATATGGCCACAGTTCACTTCTTCCATTGGTCCTTCTTCTATTTCTCAATTTAGTTCTTCTTCAAGAAGATTTCACAAAATCAATGAAAAATTCATCTATATTCTTTCATAAATAAAATGAAATTCCTATTTATTCTTTCGCATCATCTTGACATTCAGACTTTCCTAAACATTATGTAAGACTTTTCCCTAAAACTAAACTGGTTGGCTAGTCTTTTAGGACCATTGCTAATCAAAATATAAATGTGGTCCCAGGGGTCACTGGAGCTACTTTCCTGTAGCTAACTCCCTCTGGAGATACCAAAATTCCTCCTATATGGACAGATTTTATGAAAATTGTCCTCAAAAGTTTAAATTGCACTGCAGCATAAATACATCAGACATTGAATATACTTTGGGATTCATTTGCCCTTTCCTATAGCTGTTTATTCAGGGGTAGCTGAGAGGCATTATCCTAACTGCAGTAACCTGTCAGAAACGCCATGGTCCCAGGGCAAAAATTTTCATCCTTTAGTTCTTTTTCCTTTGACCACGTAAGTTCCAGTAATGCCATGAATTGAGCAAAGCAGCCCTCAAGGGGTCAGCAGTCTGCCCAAGCTCTTTCTTTAAATGGCTAAGACCACTGGGCTGTGGGAACTTGAAAGTCAAAATGCTACATTCTCTACTAGCCTGTAGCTATTTCTTTCTTGGTTCCCCATGCCCTGATGAACTCTGATTCCTAGAAATAGACTTTTCTGGGCTAAAATCTCTAAAGACCATGATGAAAAGGCTGCCTTTCCAGTTATGAGAATCTAAAAATTAAAATTCCTAATTCATCTTACCTTTTATCTCTTTACCTATTGTTCCATAGGAAGATCCCTTTGAAGCTCATCAGTATTTTGGACATTGAAGAGAAATCTGGGGGAAAAGCTGAAAAGAATGCTATTGTGAAAGCTGGAACTGTTTGGCAAGTAGACCAAATGCAAAGGAAATTCAGAGTAGATTAGCAACCCTCTCCAAATTTTACTTATAACCCTTTATCTTACTTAAAGTAAAATAATGTGATTGTAGTTTAAATATTATTTTAAAGATATGTGGATAGAGTTGGTTATACGTAAAATTGGTTGGCATTAAGGGGGCATGTGCTAGTTTGAAAGGATGTATAGACCCTAGAAAAGCCATGTTTTAATCAAAATCTAATTTCATAAAGGCAGAATAATCCCTATTCAATACTGTATGTTTGAATCTGTAATTAAATCGTCTCCCTGGAGATGTAACCCAATCATGAGTGGTTGTTAAACTGGATTAGATGACTACATGTCTCCACCCATTTTGGTGGGTCTTGACTGTTTTACTGGAGTCCTATAAAAGAGGAAACATTTTGGAGAATGAGAGATTAGAGAGACCAGAGAAGATTGACATAGCTGCAAGACGCGACCTTTGGAGATGAAGAAGGAATATGCCTCCTGGGAAGCTTCATGAAACAGGAAGCCAGGAGAAGAAGCAAGCAGATGATGCCATGTTCAGCATGTGCCCTTCCAGATGTGAGAGGAACCTGACTGTATTTACCATGTGCCCTTCCACTTGAGAGAGAAACTCTGTACTTCATTGGCCTTCTTGAACCAAGATACCTTTCTGTGGATGCCTGAGATTGGACATTTCTATAGACTTGTTTTAATTGGGACATTTTCTCAGCCTTAGAACTGTAAACTAGCAACTTATTAAATTCCCCCTTTTTTTTAAAAGCCATTCTGTTTCTGGTATATTGCATTGTGGCAGCTAGCAAACTAGAACAGGGCATCAGTTGTACTATACAGAAATTTAGGGCGATGTATCAACTCAGAGATATCTGTGATGAAGTCAGCTGGTCATCAGCCTTTTATTGTTAAGGAGAGAGAGGAACATTATCAATAAAAAAATGGCAGAATACTAAGGAATATCACTTATTTGATTAGCACTTCTGGAGAGTGGTAATAAATAAAAATATTTCTTAATATCACAATTTTAAGTTGATAAACTACAACAAAATTTCACAATTAGAGAATCTTCAGAACAATGCAAACATTTATTTTGCTGGGGAACTCCAAGAACTCAGGATCTTCTGCAGATTCTTCCTCAGCTGACCCTCAAAGACCTGGTATAACTCTTTTTGGGTAGCCAGAGATTCTCATGCATGCCTTTAACGTGGGACTCACCCAGCTTAGTTGTCATTGTTGACATCTCTATTTCCCTTCTTAGACTGTTATCAGTGAGAACCATGTTGTATTCCCGGTATCTAATGCAGTGCTTGGCACAAATAATGCCTTAAAAGGTAAGTGTTTGCTGAATAAATAAAGAATAAATACCATACCTTTGTCTCCCAGCAAGTCCCAATAGTACGGTATGTTGGCTCTATTAGAAAGAGTAGATACAAAATAAGGCATTTACTGATTTTTTTTGTTGTTGTTGTTGCATGGGCAGGCACCGGGAATTAAACTTGGGTCTCCGGCATGGCAATGGAAGGTGAGAATTCTGCCAGTGAGCCACCATCACACCGCCCTGCATCTATTGATTTTGATACAGAGATAACTGGTTCTGCAGTTGTTAAGTCATTGGGTGCTTAGGTAATATTTCTGTGATCCATGTGACAGATGATGATGGGTTACAGGGAAGATCAGAGTGTAGCAGGAACACAGAGGCAGGAAAAGGCTGCAAAGTTAAAACTGCTGCCTGGCACTCACTCGCTGGTGGAGTTACCCCGTGCTGGACAGGGAGTCTTCTAGGAAGTTGTCTACATCTTAACTCTTTTTATAATGAGAGTTTACAACATGGTCAATGTGCAAGAAAGGTTCTGTATTGAAAAAGAGTTCCCAATTTTAAATTTTGGTATAGCCATTTTGTAGGTCTTTCCTTGGCAAGTCACTTAACTGCACTGAGCCTCAACATCATTATTTGCTTTTCAAAAAAAGTTGCTACAGCTACTTATTTTCATTCCAAAAAGAGAAAAAGAAAAGAAAATTAATAACTGGTTATTGTAGGGATTAAATTTCATGAAATATGTGAACATTTCTAACATGCCGCTGAGCATGTTCTCAATACTCAGCAAATAAATGTCAGTGGAATCTATATCTGAATGTTATCTCTGGGGAATTTTTGCCTTACAGGAATACAACTTTGATTGAATCATGAAATTCAAAGCAGAATTTGCTTTATGGAGATTGCATTAAAGACAACTTGATGGAATGCACCTCTTCTATAAAGCGTATTATAATGATTCCCCAGCTACATAGAGGGGTTACTTGCCTCTGTTATGCTAAAGTCATACTCTCCTTTCCTAAAAGACTTACACCGTATTCAATTCTCTCTGTTTTGAAGATGGAATGGAATAAAAAGATAGGAATGTGAAGTAAGCTTTATAAGGTCATGCAGAAGACTGGTAGTCAAATCAGGAAGAAAATTCAAGAGTCTGGATTCATGGACTACTGCTCATCTCTTTTATTTATTTTGGAGGTGAACTTGGAGTCCAGATGTGATAAGATGATTGATTCCATTTTTTCTTAGCACTGGAAGTGAGTGCCAGAGAAGTGAGACAGACCAGGCTTTGTGTCCTTTATTCATTTGTCTTTTCCCTGCTTTGCTCCCCTTGAAACTTATTAAATCTGTAATTTTTAAAGCTGTCAGTACAGCATGGCTAAAATTTATTTCCTTTCCTTTTCTTTTTCTCTTTCCTGATTGCTTGAAACTACATAAAAGCAAGTGAATGTGATGGAGATTAAATCTTGGCAGTGGGTATAAGATTGATGTATTGATTCTAAGTTGTTATTTGGGAAATAATTAAACCATGATTTCCTTGGTGATTTATTTGTCTGCTGTGTGTGAAGGACATTTATTTGCATTGGTAAAAAATTAATTAATAAATTCTATGCTGTTATATAATATGTTATCTAATAGGTCTAATCAAGATAACATAAATTTGCTAATCCACTGGGCAGTGTTTATTAAAAAATAATTTCCATCAGCAAATCATTTATTTCAAGTTAACGTGTTTTAAATGTCAAACAATTGTTTTTGTTCTTTTCTTTTCTTTACAAATTCAGCATTTAAATGTTTTCTTTCCTTTTACCTTACATTTCATTCAGGTTCATATTGTGCTTCCTTTATTTTTAATATTCTAATCATAGAATAAGAAAGGATGTTCATTGCCACCACATGTATTTATTTAGCATAAGAATGCCTTCTATTTTTAATAGCAATGGGTAGGTACCTGCAGCAGTGGAGCTGAAGTAATTTATTTTGGGAAACTTCATTACATGATAACAACTGCTAAATTATTGGTATAATCCTGGGATCAAGATGATACTTTCTTACATTTACCTTTGCTCACATTCTTCTACCAAGGTTGTATTTTGATGGTTTTGGATTTTCAGCATCCATTCTAATGGATTTGAATTTCCCCATTTCCTGAAAAATAATTGTGGTGCACTATAAATATGTTATAAAGTAATGTCAGGGAAAAGAAAACATTTTTTCTACTTTGACAAGCTTTCTGTTTCTCAAGCAGGGGACAAAAACATTAAACAATAGGTTATAATTTCCCCTTTTTAAATAATGAAGGATATACTTTACAAATGGCATTTAGTGGCAAGATTTTAGATGCAAATTAGCCTTACATCTACCATTTCATTTTTTGAAACCTATTCAAGATGAGATTTTTTTTTTGCAGGGGGAGGAATGTAATACAGAAATCGTTTTATTTTCTAAGTTCTGAGTTAAAGAGTTCAGTGTAATCTTTTCAAACTGCAAAGAAAAAAATTCTTGCTGCCTTCAGGAAAGCTGATGTTGCTTTCTAAAAAAAACAAAATGATTTTGTTCCTTTCCTGCTTATAGATATCCTCTAGTTAACTATTTTTTAAATTCTCTTTGAAATAAATTTGCCACCTGATTCTCCATAGTTCTGAAGTTTTGATATCCACAAAGAATTTTTCAAAAATGTACATCTTGGCTTCTGGTTTTGGCAAAAATGGAGTATCTTTATTTATCTTAAGTCCTCCCTTCTACAACTAAAACAAGTCTGACAATATGAAAAATAAACATGGAAAGGCTCTGAAAAGTGGGGAGATGAAGGTAGACTTCTCTTGGGAATAGAGGAACAGTATGTGTTGAGTTCTCTGGGTTTCCTTATTGCTCCCATTAAACAGGACACTGCATAAGCCTCCAATGCTCAACTGCAAATAGGAACACATATAAAAAGGTCCAGCCAAAGCCTGTCCCCACTCTAACCAAAGGACCAAGAAAAGGGTAGACTAAGGAACATACAACCTTAGCCAAACAACCGTGGATGCCTAGCCCCACACCACAGAGCAGGGAGTTCATCTGCACACCAGACTCCTACCCCTTCGCTGCAACTGGTAGCCCTCATATCCCTCTTCAAGTGGATGATGACAGGATCAGCAGGAGCTGATCTTCCATCCCTGTCTAATGGAAGCAGACAGCTGTGTTATGGCCCCTTTCTGGGTATTGTCCATGGGGTGGAACAGGATGCTAAGCTTCCACCCCCCACTTGGTGGAGGAAGGTGGAGATTTGATTTCCTCACAAGAGTCGGTGAGATCCAGCTGCAAGACAAGCCTTCACCCTCAGCTGAGAGCAAGCAGAGCTTTGCACTGGGCTGAGCCTAGATCCCCACCTGGCATTAACAAGACAGAACAAAGCAATGTGAGGTGGAGCTAGTGAGCACCCCAATTTCCTCCAACCCCTGGCATCAACAAATCTCAATGAGGAGATGAATCTTATCACCCAGTTGCATCAATGAGATGGAAGAAGGTGGGGTGAGATGGGGCCAGCAGACACTTCACTTCCCTGCCTTCCCATCACAGATGCCAGCAAGGGTCAATGGGAAGCAACAACAAGGAAGTGGTGCAAGTCAGTGTCCAGTTTTGCTGGGAAAGGATGCTATTAGCAAGGCCTAGAGGGAAACTAAACTTCCTCTCCACCCATCTGCAACAAGCAGTGAGAATCTGTACTCCACTTTTGTTGGGGTGGTGTTGATGGGACTCAGCAAGAAGTTGAACTTACACAAGAAATAAAGTCCTAGAACTATATATCAATAGGAGGTTGACCACCAAGGAAAAAAATAGTTTAAATGGTATCCAGAGTCTCCTAATATGATATACAAAATATCTAGGAAATAATCAAATCCAATTATTATGCCAAAAAGCTTGAAAATCACAACTTGAATTGAAAAAACAACCAGCAGGTGCCAACTAAAGATGAATCAGGTACTGGAATTATATGACAAGGATTTTCAAGCAACTGTTTTGGATTGAATTGTGTCCTACACATTAGAATTCTCACTCCCAATCCTATGAATGTGACCTTATTTGGACATAAAGTCTTTGAAGATAGTATCATTAAGGTAAGACCAAACTGCAAGAAAGTTGTCCCTAATTCAATTTGACTAGTGTCCTTATCAGAAGAAGAAAACCGGGCACAGACAGATAGAAAGAAGGGAGAATGCTATCTGATAACTGAGGTAGAGAACACCATGGATTTCCAGTTTGTCATCACCAAAATCATGAGAGAGGCATGGAACAGATCTCCCCTACAAGTATAAGAAGCATGGCCCTGCCAATACCTTGATTCTGGATTTCTAGCCACCAGAACAGTAAAACAACAAATGTCTGTTGTTTTAAGCCAGCCAGTTTGCAGTACTTTGTTATGGCAGCCCTAGGAAACTTCAACAGCATCCATCATAAAATGCTTCACTAAGAAAGTAAAAATTTTCTTGAAACAAATAGAAAATCTCACTCGAGAGGTGAAGTTATAAAAAAAAAAGGTGAAATGAAAACTATAGAACTAAAAATACAATAATTAAAAAAAAATGAGGGATTGTTTCAATAGTAGAGTGTTGATCACAAAGGCTAGAATGAATAAACCGAGACTAGATCAACAGAATCTACACAATCTGAACAGAGAGAAAATAAATGTAAAAAAGAAATGGGCAGAGACTCTGGGATGTGTGTGCTATTAACTGAAAAGCTACCATTAGTATCATCAGGGTCTCTGAAAAAGAGGAAACAGTGAGACTGAAACAGTAATCAAAGAAATAATGGCTGAAAGCTTCCAAATTTTTGGAAAAAAGTATAAACCTACAGATTCAAGAAATGGTGATTTCCAAAAAGGATGAGCCAAAAATAAATAAATAAATAAAATGAAAATAAAAATCCACTCCAAGACACATCAAAATTAAACTTTTGAAAACCTAAGACAAAGGAAAAGTGTTGAAAGCAGCCAGAGAGTATGAGACCCTACTTACAGGAGAAAAAGAATTCTGTATTTGAAGAAAATATACTTCAGTAATTAGGGGAAATAAAGACATTCGTTTAAAGACTGGCTAAAGGAACTTCTCTAAGCAAAAAGGAAATGAAAACAGAAGGCAACACTGAAGTTCGGAAAGGAAATTAGAACTTCAGAATGGGTAAAAATACAGGTAAATAAATTAGACTGTTCTCAAGAATTTCTTAAGTCAAATTTGAGGGTTGAAACAAACATTATAATGCCATCAGATGAGGTGCTCAGTATATGCCAAGACACTTAAGATAATGTAGTAAAAAAAATGGGGAGGGTAATGGGACCTTTATTACTCACTTCACTCTAAGAGTTGACACTTACCCAGTAGACTGAAGTGAGTTACATTTGTGTGTTGTAATACTGAAAGCAACCACTAAGAAAATGAAACCAAATGACATACTCAAAAATACTGCAAATAAATCAAGATAGAATGCTAAAAATTGCTCAAATCATCTACACACAAAAATTCTACGGTTAACATCATACTTAATAGTGAAAGACTGAATGCTCTCTCCAAGATTGAGAGAAAAAAGCAAGATGTCTGCTTTTACCACTCTTATTCAATTAGTGCTGGCCTTTCTAAATCATGAAAGAGGCATGGAACAAATCTCCCCTCTACTAAATAAAGGCCAGAAAAAGAATTAAAATGCATACAAATTGGAAAGTAAAAGAAATAGAGCTGCCTCTATTTGCTGATGACATGCTTATATATGTGGAAAATCACAAGGAATCTATAAAAGAACTCTTATAACTAATGTGTGAGTTCCACATTTTTAGGTACTTATAAAAAACATGTGGAAACCAAAACTAAAAACAAAATACCATTTAAAGTGTCTCCAAAGAAGATGAAATACTTAGGTTCAAAGATATCGAAACTTTTACAGGATCTTATCCTGAAAATTACAAATTAATGAACTCAAAGAAGGCCTAAGTAAGTGAAGACACGTGTTTGTAGATTGGAAAACTTAACATAATAAAGACGTCAGTTCTCCCCAAACTGATCTATAGGCATTATACAATTCTTAGCATAATCCAAAGTTTTTATAGATATATGCTAGCTTATTCTAAAATTTAAATGGGAAGGCAGAGGAACTAGAATAGCTAAAGCCACTTTGACAAATAATAATGAAGTGGGAGGAAGTGAAGTGTAAGTGAAGGCTTACAGTATAACTACAATTATCAGAACAGGTATCTAAACCATGGAATATTACCAAACAATAAAATGAAGTACCTTATTGTTGCACAAAACAACTTGGATGGTTCTCACGGGAACTGTGCTAGGTGATAAAAAGGCCAATCGCAAAATGTCACATACTGTATTATTTCATTTATATAACTTTCTCAGAATGACAGTTATAGAAAAGGAGAACAAAGTAGTGATTGTTTGGGTTTAGGAATAAGAAAAGAGAGGTGGGGAGGCTGTGTCTATAAAAGAGTAACAAGAGGGACCCTTGTGATGCAATTGTTCTGTACCTTGATTGTGGTACAGTCACTTGTGAACATACCCACGTATATAATATATATGATAGAATTACATACCACTAGTCTTACACACTCACAGATGAGGTCATGTAATTCTGGAGAAGCAAACTGAAAAATATTCAGTGAATTGTACCAATGCAACTTTCTGATTATGGTGTTGCACTTTTCCAGAAGTACAATGCAAGATGCTACCATTGGGGAAAACTGGGTGAAGGGTATATGGGACTACTTTGTGCTACTTGTTACAATTACATGTGACTATACTAACTACCTCAAAATGAAAAGTTTAAAAAAGTAGACCACCTTGATTGAAATATAGTAAGAATTTGTATTTGTCTGAGATTATATTAATAAAACCTTTTTTATCTTGATCTTGGCATTCTCTAAATTGCCTCTTGCAGAAAAGTCTCATTATATTACTAGATAAAATATAAAATTTTGATAAAAGTATAAAAATAAACAAATCATTTCGGAGAACAATGGCTACTCACAATGTACATTAGCATTGTAAAAATCAGAAGTCCAATGGTAAACCAATCTTTTATCTCAATTTAACTGAGGCTTCCCAAACTTGTTATACCACAATACTCTTTTTCTAACATCACTTAGAACTAACATTCCACAGTGTACATATTTAGAAATGTGTTTTTAACCTTGTTGGCATAGTGTTGGTTTGAAAGGATTATGTACCCTAGAAAATCCTGATCCATCTGTTGGAGGCAGAAGTTTCTTTTAATCCTTATTCGGTACTGTAGGTTGGAAATCTGATTAGATTATCTCCGTGGAGATGGGACTCATTCAATTGTGGGTGGTAATCTTGATTAGAGGAATATTTGACTCCACCCATTCCAAGTGGATCTTGATTAGTTTACAGGAATCTTTTTTTTTTTTTTTTTTGCAGGGGCAGGTACCAGTAATCGAACCCAGCTCTCAGCATGGCAGGAGAGAACTCTGCCTGCTGAGCCACCGTGGCCCACCCAGTTTACTGGAATCTTTTAAAAGAGGAAGCATTTTGGAGAAAGCTGGAGTGCCACGAGAAACACAAAAGCCCATGCAGCCAGCAGCAACTTTTGGAGTTGAGGAAGGAAAGCACCCCTAGAGGAGCTTCATGAAACAAGAAGCCTGGAAAGAAAGCTAGCAGATGCCACCATGTTCGCCATGTGCCTTTCCAGTTGAAAGAGAAACCCTGAATGTCACCGGCCTTCTTGAACCAAGATATCTTTCCCTGGATGCTTTTGATTGGACCTTTCTATAGCCTTGCCCTAATCTGGACAATTTCACAGGCTTAGAACTGTAACTTGCAACTTAATAAATTCCCTTTTATAAAAGCCATTCCATTTCTGCTTATTGCATTCCTGCAGCTAGCAAATTAGAGCAGCATAGTTACCTTTAAATGATATTAATTGTATATATGAATTTCATTCTCTTTGGTATATACCTAGAAGAGGGATTGCTGGGTCAAATAATAACTCTGTACATAACTCTCTGAGGCATCATTATATTGCTTTCCACAGTGGCTGCACCATTTTACATTCCACCAACAATCCACTAGATTTCCAATTTCTCCACATCATCTCCAACACTTGTTTTTATTTTCCATTTTGTACACAATAGCTCTACTTAGGTATGTGAAGCAGTATCTCATTGTGGCTTTAATTTTCTTTTCTCTAATGACCAATGATATTGAACATATTTTCATGCATTTATTGGTTATTTGTATATTTTCCTTGGAGATATGTCTATTCAAGTCCTTTGCCCTCATTTTCACAATTTCCCAAAGGTGGAAGCAACCTAAATGTTGTACATTGATGGAAGAATGGATAAAAAAATGTGGTCATATAAACAATGGGTTATTATTCAGCAGTAAGAAAGAATGAAGTACTGGTACATGCTATATTAAGTATGAACCCTGAAAACATCATGTTAAGTGTAATAAACCAAACACAAAATGATCTCACATACATGAAATAGTTAAAAATGCAAATTCATAGGGTCAGTAATGGAATACAGAGTACCAGGAGCAAGAGATTAGGGGATGGAGAGTTAATGCACAACTGGTGCAGAGGTCAGTTTGGGGTGATAGAAGAGGTTTGGTAATAGATGATGTGACAGAATCACAACATTGTGATTGTAACCAACAGCACTGAGTTGTATTCTTGAAAATGATCAAAAATGGGAAGTTTTATGTTGTATATATGTAAACTGAAAAAATTAATGACCCATAAACTGTGTAACACAAAGATTTATCCCTAACATAAACTATGGGTGATAGCAAATAACATAATTGTAATAGTATTGGGCCATTTGTAACAAGAGTACCAGGCTATGCGATTAATAGGGAAAACTCTGCCTGTGTTTGTTGGGGGGTGTCTCTGTACTCTCTGTGTGATTTTCCTGCAAATCTACAACTACTCTCATAATTAAAAATGAAAAGCTAAAGTGACATTATTAATATTAAACTGTATAGACTTACAAAAAGCAATTTTCTCAGGGATAATGAGGAACATTCAATAATGATAAAGAAAATATAATAATCCTATATGTGCTTTCATCTAATAACAGAATCGCAAAATATATGAGTCAATAATTGATGGAACTTTTAATAAAAGTCAAATCCTTAATTTTAACTAGAAAATTCAACATTCTTCTCTCAGTAATTGACACAGCAGACAGAGAGACCACTGAGGATTTAGAAAACTTGAACAATGCTATCAAACAATTAGTTGATTTATATAACAATTATAGAATGCATCATAAAACTACAGAATACATAATTTCTTTAAAGGCATGTGTGGAAACTTCATCAAGTTAGACTATACTTTGGGCAGCAAAGCAAAATTCAATCTACTTAAAAATAGAAATCACATTAAGTAAATTATAAAGACTATAACAAAATTAAACTAAATAGTTAATAATAGAAAGACATAAAAATACACAAATATTTGGCAATTAAAGAATGCGCTTCTAAACAATCCATAAATCAATGAAGAAATCAAAAGAAAAAAGTATAAGCTATTTAAATGGAATAAAAGTAAAATCAGAATATCTTCAATTTTGGGAGACGCAGTTACAACAGTGCTTAGAAGGAAATATAGAGTATTAAATTAAACATTAGAAAAAAGAAAGACACCAAAACTATAAGGAACTAGAAAAGAAGAGCAAATCATACCCAAAATAAACAGAAGAGGAGAATAATAAAGATGTGAACAGAAATCAATGAAATAGAAAATAGAAAAATAATAATGAAACCAATAAAATAAAAAGTTATGACTTTGTATAGCCTTTAAAACTGATAAATATCTAGCTAAAAGGATCAGGAATAAAAGAAAAAGTTACAAATTATCAATATTAGGAGTAATAAGGGTGATATTACGTATCTTCCCATAATATCTGTAGATACTACAGACATTGATAATATAGTAAGGAAATATTATGAACAAATTTATGTCCAGTATATTTTAAAACTTAGATGAAATGATAAAATTCCTTGAAAGACACAAACTGCCAAAGCACATTCAAGAAGAAATGGATAACCTGAATAGCCCTATATATCTGCTAAAGGAATTGAAATCCTAAAATCCATCTTCTCACAAATGCAACTCTAGGCCAAGAGGACTTCATTGTTGAATTCACTGAATATTTAAGAAAGAAATATAAACAATCATACAAAACTCTTCCAGAATAGAGAAGATGAGTAAAGACCACAAACACAGCAATATTCTGATACCAACCGAGTCAAAAGTATATCAAGAAAAGAAAACTATAGGCTAATATGCCTGTTCTAGTTTGCTGGCTGCTGAAACACAGTATATCAGAAACAGAATGGCTTTTTAAAAAGGGGGGACTTTAGTAAATTGCAAGTTACAGTTTTCAGGCCTATAAAAATGTCCAAACTAAAGCAAGTCTATAGAAATGTCCAATCTAAGGCATCCAGGGAATGATACCTTGGTTTAAGAAGCCTGATGAAGTTCAGGGTTTCTCTCTCATCTGGAAAGGCACATGGTTAACACAGTCAGGGCTTCTCTCTCATCTGGAAGGGTGCATGGTGAATACGGCATCATCTGCTAGCGGCCTCTCCTGGCTTCCTGTTTCATGAAGCTCCCTGGGAGGCATTTTCCTTCTTCATCTCCAAAGGTCGCTGGCTGGTGGACTCTGCTTCTCATGACTACATCATTCCGCTCTCTCAGAATCTTCTCATTCTCCAAAATATTTCCTCTTTTATAGGATTCCGGTGAACTAATCAAGACCCACCCAAGTTGGTGGAGACACTTCTCCTCCTAATTCAGCTTAACAACCACTCTTGACTGAGTCATATCTCCATGGAGATGATCTAATTACAGTTTCAAACATTAAATACTGAATCCAGATTAGAAGAAATGGCTGCTTTCACAAAATGAGATTAGGATTAAAGCAGGTTTTTCTAGGGAACATACATCCTTTTAAACCAGGGCAGTGCCTTATAAGTATACCTACAAATATCCTTAGGAGATGTGAGTTCATTGAAACAACCAATATTCAAAAACTCTAATTCATAATTATTTTTCTATTTGAGATTATTGTAGGAATGCCGGATTGATTTAGCAAAAAAATAGTAACATAATTTAAAATATTAACATATTTAAAAAGGAAAAAAGGATGGTCATCTCAAGAGATGATGAAAAATCATTTCACTAAAATACAGCACCCAATTATGGTTTCTAAGATTAAAATTCTCAGCAAACTAAGAAGAGAAGGGAATTTTTTTCAGTATAATAAAGGACAATCTTCAAATCCTGGAGCTAATACCTTATATAATTTGAAAATTTGACTCTTTTTTCTTTAACTTGAAAGTAAGATAGCTCATTAAAAATGCTTACGATTTTGTTGAACTGTCCCTTTGATAAGACGTGATATAATTGTATTCTCTGGCAGCAATAATCAATCTTAACCTCTCTCATGGGACCGTAATACAAATTATTAGCTTCTTTTCTTCTCTTTCTCTGGACTTGCTCCCCATAAGAAACTATGCTCTGATGGTTTTGTCTTTAGTTTTATTTTTTACTTTTTCTGATATTTCACTGTTGTTTACAGTGTATCATACCTTGAAAACTTAGAAACGTAGAAGAGATTGCTCCCTTGCCATGGCCCCAAGCAACCACAAGCCAGATTATATTTATCCCTCCACAAAAGTCTAGTGCTTCTTCTGAATTACATCTCAGTGTTTTAATAGCATTGAATATTGTTCTTTGTTTTGGCACTCTTCCTTTGCATATTTACTAGTCTTAGGTTTAATTTGAGCTTTAATTTAAAATATGTCCAGTTATCTTTGTCAACATAATGAGTCTTTTGGCTTCCCCGCTGGCAGTGAAAAGATTTGCTTAACAATAAAATATGCCTTGCTTTACATATATCAGGTCAGAAAAGGGGAAGACATGAAATAAAAGGAAACAAGGACCTGAATGGTTAATAACTAGAACAAAGGCATGTATCTATGAAAGGTTACCTAGTTTTTCTGGAAAATAACTATTTTAAGATAACTACACCAGAAAGATAGCAGATGAGCTGAGAGCAAAGTTAGCAAGAGAGAACATCTTCAGAAGGAGCAAATGACTGCAGGCAAACTATAACACTTTATATATAGTTTTATCAATTTGTAAAATTTATTTTATGCTAAAACTTAGTATATGTGTTATTGTGAGGAAAAATGGTGGGCTGATATATCACAAAGTCTAGAGCCAGATACAAATTTCTTTAAGCAAGAGGGTAGAGGTACAGCATAACACCAAGCTGACAAAAGAAGGATTATATCATTGCTGGAAAAAGGGGGAAAGCTTGCCTTACGATTGTTTGGGAAAGTATGTTCTAGGTATGAAGCAGGTCTACTCAAACAGTAACTTAGTACTAGAGAGGATTTAAGTGAGCAGTAGAATATCTATGAATGCTGTCATGGCAGTATGTTCATGTTTTTATTGTAGTAGTAGTGATTTTGTAATAACTTCTGCTAAAATTTCCAACTTGTTTCATGAGTTTTAATTTCATCGTCTATATGGCCAAAAGGTCTAATATTTCAAAGGGTGCCATAAACCACCAAATGCTGAGAACGATTGCGAAAGGCAGTGGGGATGACTCAAAGAGAAAGCAGGAAGAACATGGTCAGCCTTCAGTTTCAGAAAGTTTATCCTAGCATTTGTGTGGAAGATCAGTTGGAAGTAAACAAGACTGAAAGCCAAAGTCCTATTTATACATTTTGCAGTTGTCCAGGTAGTAAGGATGAAAGCCCAAACCAGAACTGCATTGTAGGGATGAAAAGGAGAAAACAAATGTGAGAGAACTGTTTAAGAAAGCAAGCCAGGCAGAATTTGGTGACTGGTGGACAGCATCAAAAGAAATTACGAGGTGTCTCACTCAAATGTTGCATTATATAGATAACAGGCTGCTATACTAACTTTTTGCCATGTTATCACAAGACCCTGACATAGTATGTGAGACAAACAATAAATATCTGTTAAACAAAAGAATATAGAGGATGCAAGAAAAAAATTAGTATATGGGGAAATGTATTACATTCTGTTCTGGATATACAGGAGTTTTAGGTTCCTGTAAGTATCTACATTATGATCGTTAATGGGTAGTTATTAAAGAAATTCAGGCTAGAGATAAAAGCCTGGAAATTGAGTAGGTAGAATGAGAGCCATGAACATCATTATTTTTGTGTTTAATATTACCTTCACATCAATCTTTTCTTTTTCATTTTTCTCTGTGATTCTTTCTCAACTTTAAGAAGTTGTTTTGTGATCCCCATCCAACAATTGGATATCCTTAGAGGAAAAATAATGAATCTTGATCCCTACCTCTCACCATTCATGAACATTAATTTCAAATCAATTTTAGTCCTAAACATAAAAGCTGACACTATAATTATTTTAGAGTGAAACATAGTAGAATTCTTTGTGTGTTTGTGTGTGTGTGAATGCATGATGATTTATTTGTGCGTTCCTTATTAGCAGATACTTGGGTTGTTTACATTTTTAAAACTTTTTTTAAAGTGGAATATAACATATATACCAAAAAGCAATAAATTTCAATGTACATGGTAACAAGTAGTCATAGAAAAGAACTCAGAATTTGGTATGGGTTACACAATTTCAGCTTTTCTTTTCTAGATGCTCCAAGACACTGGAGACTAAAAGAGATATCAATATAATTCAGCAGTCAAAATCATTTGTTAAATCCTATGTTTTCTGTTATAATTCTTCCTTGTTTTTTCGTCCTTCTCCCAATCTTTAGAGGTATTTGAGCTTTGCCCATTCTACCTTTTTCATGATGGAAAGGGGTGTCAGCACTATGGAATAGGGGGATGGAACTAGTTGATGTTCTTGGAGAAGCTGGTCCATCTGAGTTTCAGGACTTACCTTGCTTCAGAACCATCTGGAGGTTGCAGGTTTCTGGAAAGTAATCTTAGTATGTGAAACTTTTGTGGAATCTCAGATAAAGCCCTAGGTGTTCTTTATGGTTAACAGAAATGGTTTGGGTCGGGGTTTGGCAAACAGCAGTAATTAGCAGTATCTAGCTGAAGCATGCATAAGAGTAGCCTCTGAAATAGCCTGTCAACTTTATTTGAGCTCTCTTAGTCATTGATGCCTTATTTTGTTACAGTTCTTTTCCCCATTTGTTCAGACAGGCATTGTTGGTCCCATATTGCCAAGGAGAATTTGACCCTTGAATGTCAAGTCCCATGTAGCAGGGAGGGTAATGATTTTACTTGCAGAGTTGGGCTTAGAGAAAGAGAGAGGCCACATCTGAGTCACAAAAATGGTTTTCTGGAAAAAACTCTTGGCATACCTATAGGTAGGCTTAGCTTCTGTGCTACAGAAATAAGCTTCATAAGAGCAAACCTAGAGATCAAGAACTTAGCCTATTGATTTGGATGTCCCTAATATTTGAGGCAGAATCAGGGGTTACCCTGGTGGTAAAGTTTAACAGTTCCATATTTTTTCTCCCATCCCTCAAAAGACTTTAGCAATACTTTAAAAATTATTTGTCCAACATACTCTGGGATGTGTCCAGGTATTACATTAAGCTGTACATCATTTCTGTTCCGGGCCTCATGTGTTGGGATTGTTTATATAAGCTATACCGACAGTTTAAGTTAGATTATGTGCTACAGAAAATTTAGATTTTGGACAAAATAAACCTCTCTACCTTTGGACTCATACAGTAGGTGAAGTTCTAAAATACAGACAATGTCATCCTTGCCCCTATATTCTGATACTTTACTGATTGTTTTCATTTTAACTGTTGTAATCAGTCTTTTAGCTGGGATACAAGTGCTAGAGCTTGTCTAGGCTATTTCCTACAGGTGGATTGCTTGGTCATTGGGTTTACACCTGTTCAACTTTGTCAATTAAGGTTAAACACTTTTCCAAATTAGTTGCACAAATTTATACTCTTAGAGCAGTAACTTTTCTAGTACCTAATTTATTTGCAAGTTCCAAAGGTTAAAGGAACAAAAAGATAATACAATGAAAAGACTCTATTAGTTTGCTAAAAGCTGCCAGAATGCAATATACCAGAAATGGAATGGCTTTTAAAAGGAATTTATTAGTTACAAGTTTACAGTTCTAAGGCCATGCAAATGTCCAAATTATGGCACCAAGAAGAGGTTACCTTCACTCAAAAAAACCTGATGCTTCCAGAACACCTTCGTCAGCTGGGAAGGCATATGGCTGTCATCTGCAGGTACCTTGCTCCTGGGCTCCATTGCTTTCAGCCTCTGTTTCCTGTGGGGGTTCCTCACTTGCCACTCGTGGGCCTTCACTTAGTTCCTCCAGGACACAGCTCTGGGTTCTGGCTTGCTTAGTCTCATGGGAAGGCACATGGTGATGTTTGCTGGGCTCTGCCTGTGTCTAGGCATCTGCTCTTACTGTCGGCACTTCAAGCATATCCAAACATCCATGTCTCTGTCAGCTCTGAAGCAACTGTTCTCCAAGCATCTGCATTTGCATTTCTAAACGTCTGTCTGTGTCTGCATCTGAGGTTTCTTCAAAATGTTTCTTCTTTCAAAGAACTCCAGTAAACTAATCAAGACTCACCTTTAGTGGGCAGAGTCACATCTCCATCTAATCAAAAGGTCATACCCATAATTAGGTGTGTCACATCTCCAGGGAGAAAATATAATCAACTTATTTTTATCCTGTAACCTTACTACACTCATTTATTACCTCTAAGAGTTTGTGTATGCGATTTTCTATATATAAGATCATTTCATCTGTGAATAGAAATAGTTTTACTTCTTTTCCAATCTGTTAAGCAGATATTTTTCTGCTGTTATATTTTAATTCACTGGTATTTCATTTACCATTTTGAGCTATTTTCCTAGTGATTTCTCTGTGAAGGACAATTAAAAACTTGATTAAAAAAAACCAGTTTGAATTAATACCAACTTAATTTCCATATTATATAAAATATTTTCTCCTATATACCTCCATTTTCACACCCCACCTTTGTGCTGTTATAGTCATATCCATTAAATTTTGATACATTGTCCTCCAACACAGATTTATAACTATTGCTTTATGTAGTTGCTTTTACATCAAATAAGTGAAAAAAGTTATAAACATAAATGTATATTGTATTTTACATTTACCAATATAGTTTATCTTTACTGGTGCTCTTTATTTGAATTTGAATTAATGTCCAGTGTTCTTTCATTTCAGCCTGAGGGATGCCCTTTGTTATTTCTTATAGGATAGTTCTGGTACTTGTGTGTTACTTTCGTTTTTGTTTTTGTTCATTTGGGTATGTTTTAAATTTTCCTTTATTTTTGATGGATAGTCTACTGGATTCAATATTCTTTCTTGACAGTTTTGTTTTTGCTTTCCCATCAATGTCGATGTGTCATCCCAAAGCCTTCTGGCTTCCATGGTGTTTGATAAGAATTCAACTATTGATCTTATTCAGGGTCCCTTGGATGTGTTAAGTCATTTCTCTCTTGCTGCTTTCAATATTCTCTCTTTGTCTTTGGTTAGTTTTATTATATTGTGTCTATGGTGGACATCTTTGAATTTATCCTACTGTTGGATTTCATTGAGCTTTTTGGATGTTGTATTAGTTAGGGTTCTCTGGAGAAACAGAATCAACAGGGAACATTCACAAATATAAAATTTATGAAAGTGTCTCACATGACCGTGGGAACGCAGAATCCAAACTCTGCAGGACAGGCTGTGAAGCCGATGATTCCGATGTAGGGTCTGGATGAACTCCACAGGAGAGGCTCACCAGCCAAAACAGGAAGAGCCTTTCTCTTCTGAATCCTCCTTAAAAGGCTTCCAGTGATCAGGTTAAGCATTACTCATTGCAGAAGACACTTCCCTTTGGCTGATTACAAATGTAATCAGCTGTGGATGTAGCTGACATGGTCATGATTTAATTCTATGAAATGTCCTCATCACAACAGAAAGGCCAGCACTTGCCCAACCAGACAAACAGGTACCACCACTTGGCCAAGTTGACACATGAACCTAACCATGACAGATGTGTAATGTTTTCCCTTAAATTGGGGAAGATTTTGGTCATTATTCTTAGAATATTCTCTCTTCCACTTTCTCTCCTTCTAGGCTTCCCATTCTGCATGTGTTGGGATATTTAATGGTGTCCCACATTCTCTGACATTGTATTTATTTTTGTTCATTCTTTTTTCTTTATGTTTTTCAAAATGAATAATTTCAATTTATATACATTCTATTTGCTGGTTCTTCTGCTGGTTTAAACATGCTGTTGAGCTTCTCTAGTGAATTTTTCATTTCAATTATTGGAATTTTTCTACTACAGAATTTCTATTTTGGTCTTCTTTTTATAATTTCTATCTTCATTGTTATTCTCTACTTGGTAAGACATTGTTCACATACTTCCCATTAATTTTTATAGATGGTTTACTTGATTTCTTTGAACACATTTAAAATAGTTTAAAGTCTTTGTATAATAAGTTCAACCATCCAAGCATCCAAGAAACCATTTTTGTTGATTTTTAGAGGTGTGGGTCATACTTCCATGATTTTTTGCATGTCTCATAACTTTTTTTATTAAAAAAGGACATTTAAATATAATGTGGAAATTCTAGATATATTCTCACATCTTTAGGATTTTTTTGGTTACTGCTTATTGTAGTAGTTGTTCTTCCAGTGATTGTTCTAAATTAATTCTGTAAAAAATCTGTGTACTTTGTCATGTGGCCACATTAGTCTCTTCTCAGTTATCTTAGTAATCAGTTAGTCATGAGACAGAGCATTCTTTAAATGTGTGGAACCAATGAATGTCTTAGTCTTTGCTGAGGGCTCCATGTGCATGTTGGTGTGTGCTATCAACATTCAGCCAGATATTTTATAACTGCGTCTTATTATCTACTTCTTTCTTGCGTGGAGCATGAGGGTCAACCAAGGTTGAGCACTTAGGGCATCCTCAGGTCTTTCCTGGGCATGTACACGAGCCCTGGCCATGAGCAAAGCTCTCTGCAGATGCGTGGAGCTCTAGATTCCAAGGCATAGTTCTGCGCCTTTCAAAGTCCTCTATTTGCAGCTTATTCCCCTGCCTTCCCTTTTTATTTTGTTGGTTACCTTGTTTCTCGTTTCAACTGTTATTGCTGTTTCATGTACCTGTCACGTCAAGCAATTACCATAGATTGTTTTGGTCAAATATCTCCTAGAAAAAAGACTGTACTGCATGAACTCTGAGTCAGGCCAAATCAGCTTGTTTAGTGGAGTTTTCCAGGGAACTGACAGATAATTCAAACAATAAAAATTCTCTGAAGATGGGGTTTTGAAGGAGCTCCAACCCCATAACTGCTGGTCGGGTGGATGCTAGGCTGCTGTTTTTAATGGTGATCGAGGGATGTTGTTTTTCAAGGTTACTGTGGAAATAAGGAGGGAAGATGGGAACATAGAGAGTTAAACCACCACAAAGCTTCCTGATTTTGCTAAAGATTCAGCTGTTTTTCTCTTGAATAAATGTTTTCCAGAGTCTTCTGAGACATTGTTTAATTTCCAAAGGTATCAAAGTGTTGGTTTTGTCCATTTCTGATAGTGTTCTCATTTGCTTTCAAGAAGGAAGCTATTTCCAGAGGTCCTTGGTTGGCCATTCTCAAAGACTTCAGTGATAATTCTTTCTGAACTTGGAGTAGGTAATGATTTATTAGGCAATACACTGAAAGCAATAAACATAAAAGGGGAAATTTCCAAATTATGCTTAATCAAAATTGAAAACTTTTTTCATTTAGAATTAATAGGTAAGTTACAAGTTTGGAAATTTTGTATATATATATATATGTATAATTATGTGTATATATATACCTATTATGGCAAACGTTTTATATCTAGCATACATTTAAAACACAGGAGACTTGATTGAAATGGGCAAAAATTGAACATATGTTTCACAAGGGAAGATATAAAATGGCCAGTTCCACTACTGCCACTGAAGTCCAAGCTACCACCATATCTTGCCTAAAATGCTTCCATAGCTGTTTGAATTAATATTCTTTCTCATGCCCTTGTGAATTGATTCTCAACATAACAGCTAAAGTGATGCTGTTAAAACACAAGCTAAATCATTTCACTGTCCTGCTCAATGTCTCCCCCTCTCACTCCCTAATTAAATAAAAGCCCTTACTATGACCTGCAAAATTCTGCAAAAATCTGCCTTCTAACTTTACTTCCTATTTCCCTCTTCATTCATTGAAAACCAGCCAGATTGGCCTCCTTTATTTCTGGGACACTCAGAAATGTTGCTCACCTTTGCACCAGGGTGTGCTTCAGTCAGATGTGTGCATGGCAAATTCCCACATGTCCCTTGGGAAGTTTGGCTTCTCCTGATCACTGCATCTACAATTTCAAAGCCCCATGCCCCTCCCAGCACTTCCTAACTGTCTTCCCTGCCTTGTTTGTTCTCCTTAGGATGTATTGCTTTGTAAACTATTATATGATTTATCTTGTCTGTTTTCTGAGCGTCTCACTATAGCTATTTGTAGAAGGGAGTTTTATGTTTTTTTCTTTACTGCTGTTTTCCTAACATAAAATTACCTTGGAATAGTTGTTGAATAAATGAATAAAATATCTAAGCTATTTTTACCTTTTAATACGATGACCCTGGATATTGCATTATAATTCACCTCCAGCTTCTTACCCCTCCAATTATCTGATGATCACATTAATAAAGTGAATAAACCACAGATTCTTCATGAACCCTTCCAAAATAACACTTTTAAATCATTCAACAACTATTTACTGTGCGCTTATCATGCACCAGGCACTTGCTAGACTCCAGAAATAAACTATGACCAAGATTCAGTTTTTGTCCTCATGGCCTTTAGTCATTGAAGAGACTTAAAAGTAATATATGTAAAAAAAATACTATGATACGGTGGCAAAATAGGTTGCTATATTTTCACTGCCAGTGTCGATTGTGTTCATATCCTTGTTACTTAGGATTCCACCTCAACTGATGCTAAAAAAGTAAAACCAGCTTTCAGTTTCATCACATTGTTTTCTAGTGTGATGAAGATCATGATTGTGAGATGATCAAGGGGGCACTAGGAATCACTGCTTCATCCCTGCTGAAAGCGAGCAGATGGTCCAAAGGAAGAAGAGATGAAGGAGAGGCATTACTGAATCTATACTCAAGGTTCAGCTAAGAGCCTTTTGTATAATGGAATGGGAACTTTCACAACTGTGTTACATACTATATCCTTTTTAGTCTCTAAAATAGCTTTCTACAAGGCTGCTTAAGGTTTTTGACCCCTGTCTTGCCTTTCATGGCTCTGTTTCTTGGCAGAGATTCCCCCTTGAAGATCATGGTCAACTCAGCTGTGTAGTGGCAGATGGGATTATGTGAGATAAATTATAACTTTGATTCATTTTTTTCTTGATTTTTCTCTGTTAGCTTCTCAAGCAAAGCGAAGTTGAGCTGATCATACGGTGGGTCCTATAATATAGATGCTGTTATGAGAAATAAACGCATGAATATATATGAGTGGACACGCAGTATTTTGGAAAGGCTTCCTGCGCTACTGGCAGGCATTGCTTGGGGAGCATAAAGCTGTCTATATGGAAATACCAAGACAAGCCTGATGTTTCGTACTATAGTTACAGTCATGTGCTATACTCCTCCTAGTTGATCCAGTAAAAGCTATACTAAAAAAAAAAAAAAGTAGAGAAAACTCGAAAGTATGCAAATAAAGAGACATGCTGGAGAGACATAGTCAGAAAAGCAAAGCTTTCTCATATTCAATGCGAGGTTACCTAAAGCATGTTGTCGTGCTGTGTGCTCAACACTAGTAACCCACTATTACACTAACTTAACACTGCTCTGTTCTCTGATTGTGATTCTTCCTATTCCAGAGATTTTATGACTTCTGTGTTCAATTTTATCAAGCTCCATAAGCCTTCCTCATTTCAAAGGCACCTACTTTCCTAGGTAATGCAGGTCAAATTACTTTGGGACCTAAAACTGTATGTATTTCCATTTCAAGCTATCAGAGTACTTACCCGCTTTCTGTTCCTGGATGGCCTTGAGTATGAATGTGCACAAGTAGTGCAGTTTATGAGCGATCATTGAAATTGTACAGTTGATTCCAGATCAAAATGTGCGATGCAGTGAATCTCATCCTGTAATATGTCTAACACCTTATTTTCTACCTCCTGCATTTATGACTTTTTCTGTCTGATTCCTTGGGCACCTTGAGCTGTAGCTCAAGAGACAATTGATACATATCCATTAACTGCCACAGTGTGTTGAACCAATGGGCCATCCATTGCGCCTTGTCATCTGCTGGCCTAATGCTGTGCTGTGCTTGGACTACTGAAATGCAAATGCATGTTGCCTTTGGCAAGCACCCTCTTAGAGACCATCCTTTCATACCTTTGTCTTAGATTTGGACATGCTAAGGAGAACAGATTGAATGCAGTATCTATTGGTTTTCAGCAATTAAAGAAAGTTTGAAGTTACGATCATGCTTGAAATGTGCAGAATAAGTGCTCTTTACCCTGCCAGCCATGAGGCAAATAGTCAATTATTCACAGACAAAATAGGGACCCAACTTTTTGGGGGAAGACTGTCAGCTCACCTTGCATATATGACCAGAGCCAAAGGAGTTGAACATTTAATGTACACAGGTCCACCCACTTTGGGTTGCAGTCAAAAGGAAAGGAAAGAAGAAGAATAAGAGAAAAATAATTTCACTCTGCAGGTTGTGGCCCACATAAGTTATTTCCACATAAATTGTCAATGTCCTACTGAGAATGCCCCGTGCAATGTTCTTTACGCAAACCCCTTTCTCTCTTTACTCTGTCTCTTATAAGCTTCAATTACTTATTTCCTCTTAATTCTTCAGAACCTCTACCTTCCTCAGGATGTAATCCTTCCCTTAGCTGTTGGCAAGTCTGGAAGATCTTCTGTGTTTTGAAAATTTTCCTCATCTTCTGTATTTTGAAACTTTTCCTCATCTCTGGTGTGGATGGTGAGTTCTAGCCATTCTGATTCAGCCACTGTATAAAGAACATGGAAAACTTTAAAATTTTAGAAGAGAGAGACAGGGGCTCTAAGTCTTTCTACTCAGGCTTGAAATTTGTTTTGTGCGTATATGAGTCACTTATCTTTAGTTATCAAAAAAGTATGTTTATGTTTATACACATACACACAAAAGGATAATTATGTGAATAAAAAATGATATCTGGTGTCTTAGTTTGCCAGCGTTGCTATGACATATACAACACAATGGGTTCACTTAAACAACAAAAACTTATTGTCTGGCTCTTGCAGGATAGATGTCTGTTCTAGTTTGCTAGTGCCGGAATGCAATACACCAGAGATGGATTGGCTTTTAATAAAAGGGGATTTATTTAGTTAAAAATGTATAGTTCTTCAGAGGAAAGGCAGCTAACTTTCAACTGAGGTTCTTTCTTACATGGGAAGGCACAGGGTGATCTCTGCTGGCCTTCTTTCCAGGCTTCTGGGTTCCAATAACTTTCCCCAGGGTTATTTCTGCATATCCAAAGGCCTGGGCTGAGCTGCGAGTGCTGAGATGAGGTATGCTGAGCTGCTTGGGCTGTGCTACATTGAGCTCTTTCATTTAAGCACCCAGCCAATTAAATCAAACATCATTCATTGCAGCAGGCATGCTTCCTAGCTGAGTAGAAATGCAATCAGCAACAGATGAGGTTCGCATGCCATTGGCTATGTCCACAGCAATGGAACTAGGTACCTTCACCTGGCCAAGTTGACACCTGCATCTAATTACCACAATGTCCAACATCAACGTGTTCTCAGGACTTACTTTCTCCTGAACTCTGAAGCATTGCAGTGGGGGCTTGCCACCATCCTTGTCCTGTACCTCTGCCTCCATCACGTGGCGATCTGCTTCACTCTGGCTTCTTCTGACTTTTGGCCTCTACTGGCTGACTGTGCCCAAATTTCTTTTGCATATAAGGAGCCCAGTCATATTAATTAAAATCCATCCACACTCAGTTTGGCTACACTTTAACCAATGACAGCATCTTCAAAGGGCATATATACAAATTGGTTCACATGCACAGGAAGGCAAATTGATAAAGACTTCAATGTGTCTTTTGTGAGGTACGATTCCATCCTCAGCATTGGTAATGCTTTCATTGTTAGGTCTGGACAGGTTAGGTAGGGATGATTCAAATTCTATTAGCCATGTGTGGTGGATTGGATTATGTACCCCGATTTAGACACATTCTTAAATCACATTACTATGGGTATGAACCCATTACAATGAGGTTTCCTTGAAGATGTTGATATACATCATAAATAGGTGCAGTAAAGGCATTTGACAAAATCCAGCACCCTCTCCTGATAAAAACACTCAGAAGCCTAGGTATAGAAATGGATTTTCTTGACATGATAAAGGATATGTGTGAAAAACCCACAAGTAATATCATACTCAATAAACGGTGAAAGACTTATAACCTTTCTTTTAAGGTTAGGCATAAGAAAAGGATGCTCACTTTCGCCATTGCTATTTAATATTGTATTTGAAGTTGTAGCCAGATCATCCAGGTAAGAAAAACAAAGGATATCCAAATTAGTAAAGAAAAAGTAAAAGTATTTTTATTTGCAGATGATAGGATCTAATATATAGTAATTCCAAGGGAATCCACAAGAAAATTACTAGAATTAATACATTATTTCCGTAAAGTGGCAGGATACAAACTCAACATCAAAAAATCAATTGTGTTTCTATGCACTAGCAATGAACAATCCAAGGAGGAAATTAAGGGAATAATTCAGTTTCCAGTAACATAAAATACCTAGGAATAAATTTAATCAAGAATATAAAAGACTTGTATGCTTACTGAAAATAAGGAAACAATTCAATTTCCAGTAACATAAAATATCTAGGAATAAATTTAATCAAGAATATACAAGACTTGTATTATCACCGAAAACTATAAAACATCACTGTAAGAAATAAAAGAATACCTAAAAAATGTGAATACCTCCAATGTTCATGGATTGAAAAAGTTAATTTTGTTAAGATATCAATATTACCTTAAGTGACCTAAAAATTGACTGCAATCTCTATCAAAATTTCAGCAGTCTTTTTTTCAGAAATGCAAAAGCCAATCCTCAAACTTACATGGAACTACTATGGGCATGAAATAATGAAAACACCTTCAAAAAGAAAAAAACTTCACACTTTCCAATTTCAAATTGTACTATAAAACTGTGGTAATCAAAATAGTATGGTATTGGTAAAAAGATAGACATATAGACCAATGGAACAGATTTGAAAGTCCAGAAGTAAATCAACATATCCATTCCCAATTGAGTATGTTCAATGGGGAAAGAATAGTCTGTTTAACAAATAGTGTTGAGAAAACTGGATATCCACCTTCAAAAGAATGAAAGCAGAGGCCTACCTCACACCATACACAAAAATTAACTCAAAATGGATCAAATGCCTAAATATAAGAAAACATAAAACTCTTAGAAGATAACATAAGGAAAAATCATTGTGATCTGGGATTTGGCAATAGATTATTGAATATGACACCAAAAGCATGAACAACAAAAGAAACAATACATAAATTCAACTTCAACAAAATTAAAACTTATATATGTCAAAGGACATTATCAAGAAAGTGAAAGAAAAACTACAGAATAGGAGAAAATAGTTGCAAACCATATATCAGGGAAGGTTTAAATACTTAGAATACATAAAGCACTTTTACAACACAACAATGAAAAGACAAACAACCCAATAAAAACTGGTTAAATGGCTTGAATAGACATTTTTCTAAAGAAGGGATACAAATGACAAATAAGCAGGTGAAAGGATGTTCACCTTCATTAGCCATTAGGAAAATTTAAATCCAAACCACAATGAGATGTCACTGCACATCCACAAACATAGCTTGTATTAAAATAAATTGAAAGTAAGTGTTGATGAGGCAGTAGAAAAATGAGAACTCCAGGTCATTGTTGAGAATGTTAAATTGTGCAGCCGTTGTGGAAACTATATGGCATTTCCTCAAAAAGTAAAGTAGAAAATTACCATATAGCCAGAAATTTCACTTCTAGGTATCTATCCAAAACAGTGAAAGCAGAGTATCAAGCAGATACTTGTACATAAATATTTATTGCAGCATTGTTCACAATTGTCAAAAGGTGGGAGCAATCCAAGTATCCATGAACAAATGAATGGATAAACAAAATGTCAAATATACCTACAATGAAACATTATTCAGCCATAAGAAAGAATGAAGTTCTGAGTCATACTGCAGCATAGAAAACGTTGTGCTCAGTGAAATAAGCAAGACATATAAGGACAAATTTTGTATGATGTCACTGATAAGAGATCTTTAGAAATAGCAAATCCACAGAGACACAGAGTATATTAGAGGTTACCAGGGGGTGAAGGGAGGGGAAAAGGGGGTACTATATGTTTGGTGGATTTGAAATATGTTTAGATAAAATTAATGAAAAACTTGAGACCTAAAATTATGTTAGTTTGTATAAAAAGGTCTAACTGGTAATATTAAATTTGAGCTGAGGCCTGAATGACCAAAAGAACCAGCCATGGGAAGATTCGGTAGAAAGAGCATCTACACAGAGAAAACCACTTGTGCCAAAAGCTTCAATGCACAAATGAGAAATATAAATTCGATACATAAAGAGAAGGCCAGTGAGGCTGAGCATGATTTGTGATGGAGCAGTAAGAGATGAGTTGATAAAGCTGATAGAAGCCAGAGCATGGAGGACTTTGGGTTTGTATTTAGTTTTCTTTTTATTCCCAGTGCAAATCATTTTAAGCAGCTATCAGACATGCCTTAACTTGCATTTAAAAATATCACACCAGCTGTGTGGAGAAAGTGTAAAAGAGGAGGCATCAGTTAAGCAGCGATTATAAAACTCCATGTTGACTCAAATAGGGTGGTCGTAGTGGAAATGGAGAGAGGTTTTCACCTGTGAGACATATTTCATAGGTAGAGCCTGAAAGACTTATTGATGGATTGGCTACTGAGGTTGACAGAAAGAGAAATAGCAGATAGTCTTCTGGAGTTTGGGACTGAGCAACTCATTTACTATGATAGAAAAGACTTGGATGGGCATAATTATGGGTGCAGGAAGAAAATGAAATGACTATTTCTGGAATGTTATGTTTGTTAGCCATTCAGATGGATACCTTAATTAGGCTATTGGATATGTGAGTCGGAATGTAAATAGTGGCATAATCAACAAATACATAGTATTTTTACATACTACTGTTGAAATTATATAAAGGGAAATAGGAATAGACAAGATGAGAAGGCTTCAGAGTAAGCCTTTTACCAAAAACATGCAGAGGTCAAACACAGAAGCAGCCAGCTAAAGAGACTCAGAAGGAACAGTCATGTGTTGGCAGTCATAAAATCTAAACAGTGGTCAATTATGTTGATAAATACAACATGAAGATTATTGGTGGTATGGACAAAATAGACTTAGTATTGTGGGATCAGAAACCTGGTTGAAATGGGTGTTTGATAATGGGATGTGATGAAATGAACCGAAACTGTAGACCACTCTTTCAGGAAGTTTGGATGCCAAGTGGAATGGAGCAATGGGGCAATGCTTAGAAAAGTTATGGAGTTAAGGAAGATTTATGTACTTAAAGTTTGGAGATACTGCATCATGATGGGTATAAACCAATAGAGAGAAATTGATTATGTAGAAAAAACAATTATAAGTTATCGTGCAAGAGCAAAATCCATGAGGTGAGAGAAAATAATTTGCATCATGTAGCGAGGAAATCTATGCACATGCACATGGACAATTTACACTTGATACAGGAGGGAAGCAGATGTGGGGTTTTGGTTGATTTTGTGGAGGCAAGAGAAGGAAGAGCCATTTTGATGAATTCTATTGCCTTGGTAACATAGAAGGGAAAATCATCATTTAAGAGAGGGATACGTGGGATTTATGGTGAGAGGAGGAGGCATGAAATATGCTGGTTAGACTGTGGGAGAGCAATCTCACTATAAAATTGTAGTACAAAGTTGTCAAAAAAGGACTTGTTATGGTTCTGTGGGAATTGACCCTGTTCCTGTAAATATAACCTTGACCATTTCAACTACTTCCCCTCTGATCCTAGCTCTTACCCTGTTACCATACCCTTGCTGCAACTTGAAGGAGGCAGAGAAATAGAAAAAAGAAGAAGAGATGAAGTGAAAAAATAATTTCTGGATTCCTTATAAGATCTAAAAATGCATAATATAACTAATTTCAAAAAATTGCAGAATAAAATAATAATTAATGGCACTCTCCTTTGACTCATGCCTTGACTTACAATTATATTAAATTTGATATGCCATATGCATGAAGATTTTCCAAATATATTTATAAAATTTAGTCAGCCTTTCTTTCTCCTTGATCAGCAGCACTTTTAAATGACTTAGGACAGTCGCAATAAATCTGCAAAACATAGCTCTGATACATCAATATCAGAAAAGAAGGCTGAGAGTTTGTTCCTTATTGGTTTTATTCCTTCTCCCAACAACTTACTGACTGCTCTATATCACTATGATATGGATATCAGGATCATACATATTAGACGTAGTGTCTACTTTTCAAAGGTCCAGAATGTAGTGGAACACATGCAAGTATATAGACAGTGGTTGTATCCTTATGGCTGTAATAAAGGAAAATGAAATCTGCCATAGGAGGCAGAGCAAGAGCACAAAACAACCTAAGAGAGAGAGAGGCTGAGCAGGCATCTCAGGGGACTTGGGAGAACATGATACTTGAACTGGGTTTTGCACAATGAATGGGAATTGGCCAGGTAGAGAGGTGGGAGTAGGGCATTCTAGAACACGGTCTAATTAAGTCTGCAAAGCCTAGGGAGAATTGCAGGGTTGTAGGGATGCAATTAGCTCCATATGCCTTGAGTGCAGTGGGATGGAGGGACAACCTATGGGGGTTGGAGACCTAAGTACGGGACACAGAACAAAGGCTCTTTTGAAGCTCATTAAGGAGGATGGAATTTATCATCAAGACTATTGGGACCTGTCAAAGAATCTTAGGCATTAAATGTATTAAAGGAATTAAGGATATTAAGGGAAACAAGATCAGTTGTATTTATACATTCAGTGTGTTGGTATAGTAATAAAGGGAGTCTGTCCATCCAGGTAAATGTTTTTTATCTTGTTACTCAAATTTTAGAATACAGAACCTGTCCATCCAATTTGCTGTTAGAGTAATATTCCATTTGCAGCTCTCTGAGGTCATTTGAGAAGAAAAGGAATTTACAGGGGCTCCCGTGTTGAAATCACAGCCTAAATGTATCAGTTTAGAATGGCACTTAATGTGTCATACATGGGTGAGCTAAGCAAGATGAAGCTAACATCATTAGAAAATATTTGCATATTTAAAAATACAGCCACAATAAAAATGTTTCAGGAAAATCACTGGGTTTTCCATTTCAACTTTTCTAAATATGATCTAAAATATCCCCTGTAGCTTGGAGTTCCATTTCCTACACAATCACTTTCACTCAGATGATTCTGTCATGCTGTAATTACCCAGTGATAAACAAGTTTGAAGAATAGGGGTAGTCAGGACTACTATTTAATGCAGTTTTTTTTTCTATTTAGCATAAACACTTTTTCTATTACTACTAGAAACCTCCCCAAACACACACACACACACATGTACGCATGCCGTTTTCAATTCAGGCTAACCTTTGGATCTGTTGTCTTCACAAAGTGCCATTAACAGCATTAGCAAGATGCTGTCAAGCTTTTGCCAGTTTCCTGTTTTATACAATTATGCTCCTCTCTCTCTCCATTCTTTCATCCCTCTCTCCTTCCCTCTCTAAGGAGTAACTCTGGCAGCATATATGGCAATTGCTTGCAATGAAATTATGGTACAGAGAAATTCTCTTTTGTATAAACTTACTGTTGTAACATTGTAGCATCTTGCTGAGGAAAAAGCAGATGTTATTTTAGAGAGAATTTGGGAAATGATTTTAATAGGAAAAAAACTTTCCACAATTTCTGAGAGGAGGGGTCCTTTAACTCAATCTCTAAGAAATTAACTTAGATTGACTTGGGTGCTCGAGTTTTCTGGGTCTAAACTAAGTCCTGGCTGCCGCTCAGGTTTCTGTACATTTGATATCCAAATATACTGCTCTGTGACTAGTCAGTGATCAGAGCCTGTGCAAAAAAAGAGAGAGGCAAGAATTGGGATTGAAAGGGAGGCCTGAACTTGTTATCCGGGCACCTAGTTCCAAGCCATGGCTTATTCTTTGGGTTTATTATTTCAACTTTTCAGGCCTTATTTTTGTTTCTTGTAAAATAGAGATGATTTTTCCCTGCTCACAACAGAGGATTATGATTATGTTCAATATAATTAGGCACCTTATGGAACAGTGTTTTATAAATTCTAAGGTGACAGATAATGCAAATATCTGGAATATTTTCAAACTTGAAAATGTAGGTGCTACACTCGTGTAGCATTTTTTGCCAGTATCAAGCTTACTGACTATAAGGAACAGAAGGATTTGGTTTCAATTAATTTAATTATACTGATCTGACATTTACTTCCCCCACTCTCCTCTCATAATTTAGGAGAAATCACTCCTAAAAAGTTACCCATGAAACTTGAACTTGATGCTTTAGGTAATTATGATAGAAAAATTAATGCATAAACAATTTTTAATAATGTAGATTAATCTCAGATGCATCATGATCAATGCGCTTCATCAATCGATGGTTTGCAAAAGTTAAGTCACCTTCTGGGCCAGGATATCAGGGATTGATGATCTAGTCCCAGTAGCTGATTAATATGTTTGATTACAACAGCATTGTAAGTGTGAACAGTCGTTCTGTGTCTGAATCATCAAATTTGCAACTTGCATAGGATTTCATTGTGATGGAGAAAATATACCCAAACATGCAGACTTTTTGTCAGCTTATGTCAAACATTCAGCTATTTGAAAATGTTTGAGATATTGTTATTGATATGTCTTAAATTTCTTTTTTTGCAGTTACAGCCTCTTTTATCTCCTACTCAAAATTCATAATATTATGAACACTCAAGATAAGGTCATTTCTTTCTGCCTCATTACAAAGTTCCTAACATCTTTACCTGTTTCATTTGTTGGGAATCAGTATTCTTGGTTTTCTTTAAATCCAAACTTTCAACCGAGGATTACAACAGTTTAGCAGAGCTATGTACAACAGAGTCAGTCTGATTGAAAGAAACATCAATTTTAGCCACAGTTTTAAAAGAAATATGTATTTTTAAACTGCTTTTGATTCCTCCATTTTCTAATAGACCTATTAAGACTTTGATATAGATGGCATGAAGCAGGCATGGTTCCCATTTGCCTACAATCTTCCATAAAATGAATTTCTTCATGAGCTTGTATTTTTTCTGACACTTATGGTTACCAGATGATCTAAGGTAACACAGCAACCTAGATTTCACCTCCTCTGCTCCCTGACATTCCAGTAGGCTCTGATATCCATTGCGAAGTCATTTTTGCCCCCATTAGTCATGTTCATCCTCCTTTTTTACCAGTCCTTTAGCAGAGAAAATTGCATTTTCTTGATCAAATGCACCCTTATGTTCCCCATTTTAGCCTTCCACGGACGCACACCCTGGAGCTCTCGGCTGGGCCTTTTCTGCCCAGAATGACTCTGCTGGAGAAAGTCCTCAATGGAAAGGCCTCTGGCTGCGGACTGACCACTCACCCAGCATCTCCCATGTCCTGCTGAGTCAGGGTCTACTAGAAAAAGGCCTGGACTGGGAGTCATAAAAATCCACGTTTTGGCCCTATTAGTTACACCAACCAGCTGTGGGGCAATGATCACAATGATTAAATCATTCATCCCGCCTGTGCTTCAGAGAATTTATTTTTTTAAACAAAAGGTGGATTATAAGGGCCTTGGGACTCTTCTCTCATAGGGGCTAAATGCTTAGAGAAATTATATGTTCCAGAAAAGGGTTCGCAAAGGGCCCTGCTGAGATAATTAGCCTCTGTCTTTACTTGTTAACCCAGGAAGGTCTGAGTCATAAAGTCAACACACTTAAGGGTCTAAGCATTAACCTTTTGATCTGACTTAGTGTCAAGCTATACCAGCTCCCATCGACTGACAACTGTTTACATCAAAAGGAATTGTTCTGTAAATCACAGCATTGTCAAACTCAGCCTGTATTGGGACTCTAAAAATATTTCAGCCAATAATGATTAAGCCATCGAGGGAACCTTTCAAACGCAAAATAAATGAAAATCCTTCCATCAAGGAAGAATTCGATTCTAAATTTTAAACTAGATAAAAGCAGCACTTTTAACAATTGAGTATTTAAATATAGAGATGATATTGGATAGTAAAAATGGCAACATATATTAATGTTAAGAGTGAACTGTGAGTTTGGGGAAAATACATTTTTTTTCCAGGGGATTTCTGTTACACACAAATATTAGATATTTTTATGAAAGTTTCAATTCTTTAAATATTCTTCTAATTTGGATTTAGAATCCTTCTATAATTTTTTTTTTTTTTACATGGGCAGGCACCAGGAATCGAACCCGGGTCCTCTGGCATTGCAGGCAAGCATTCCTGCCTGCTGAGCCACCGTGGCCAGCCCCCTCTATAAATTTTTGTATCCCCCCCATTCCACTTCTCATCTCCAAAGATGTCTGAATTCGAGTTAGGTTTCCCAGCTACAAAATATTCTAAAGCCACAAATCTACTGACTGTCTCCTTCTATGAAATTCATTTTTGGAAAGAGCCATGAAGCAGAAACACCAAGACCCCATGTATCTTACATTTTAATAGATTTGGGTAAAAAAATGGGATAAATATGGCACCCAACTGAAAACATTATATTTAAGAATATAAGTGAAATAATTACCTTCCTCATCTTTGGCAGAGACATTTCCACTGAAAAACAAATAATCAGAGAAATGTGTCAAATATCTAGTTTCAGTCAGCTTTGATCTACTGCAGTGGTTTTCAATCAAGGGCAATTTTGCTCCCTAAGCAACATTTGGCACTATTGGAAGTATTTTTGTTGTATCAACTGTTGGTAGGGCAGTGTTACTGGCTTTTAATAGATAGAGGCCGGAGCACTGTTAAACATCCTGCAATGCAAAGAGCACTGTTAAACATCCCCACAACAAACAATTAACTAGGCCAAATGTCAATAATTATGCTATTGAGAAATCCTCATCTGTGCCCTTTACTTATGTAAAACATTATTCATTAATCCATTTTGAATTAATTTTTGTATAGGGTGTAATGTAGGGGTCCTCTTTCATTCTCTTGGCTATTGAAATACAGTTCTCCCATGCCCATTTATTGAAGAGACTATTCTGTCCCAGTTCAGTAGATTTGGGGACCTAATCGAAGATCAAATGACTATGAATATGGTGGTCTATCTCTGCACTCTTGATTCCATTCCATTGGTTGATTCTTCAATCTTTGTGCCAGTATGTACCATACTGTTTTGACCGCTGTGGCTTTATAGTAAGCTTTAAAATCAGGAAATGATAGCCTTCTTTTTTTTTTTTTTTTCTTTTTAGGATATTTTAGCTATTCAGGGTCTCTTTCTCTTCCATATAAATGTGATAGCCAGCTTTTCCAAATCTTCAAAGTAGGCTATTGGAATTTTGATTGGTATTGCATTGAATCTGTAGATCATTTTGGGTAAAATTAACATCTTGATGACATTCAACCTTCCTATCCATGAGCATGGAATGTCTTTCTCTCTATTTAGGTTATTTTTAATTTCTTTTAGCAATTTTTTATAATTTTCGGTATGCAAGTTCCTTGACTTCCCTGGATAGGCTTCCTAGATACCTGATTCTTCTGGTTACTATTTTGAATGAAATTTTTTTCTTAATTGTCACCTCAGACAGGTCATTGCTTGTGTATAGAAGCATTACTGATTTTTGTACATTAATCTTGTATCCCGCCACAGCAAACTAACCCCAAAGCAAATAAAAGAAGAGAAATAATAAAGATTAAAGCATAAATAAACAAACTGGAGAACAATAAAATAATGAAAAGAATCAACAAAACCAAAAGTTGTTTATTTGAAAAAAATCAACAAAATCGATGGACCCTACCTAGACTAACAAAAGAAAAAGAAAGAAAGAGAGAGGATGCAAATAAAATCAGAAATGAGAGAGGGGACATTATTACAGATCATGAAAAATTTTTAAAAAATCATTAGAGAATATCATGAAAAACTATATGCCAACAAACTAGACAACTTAGATGAAATGGACAAATTCCTAGAAACACATGAATTATCTGTACTGACTCAAGAAGAAATAGAAGATCTCACCAAACCAATTACAAGTAAAGAGATTCAATCAATCATTAAAAATCTTCCCACAAATAAAAGCCCAGGATCAGATGGCTTCACAGGAGAATTTTAGCAAACATTCCACATTCCAAAAATAACTAAAACCAATCCTGCTAAAACTGTTCCTAAAAATTGAGGAAAAAGGAATGCTACCTAACTCATTTTATGAAGCTAACATCACTCTAATACCAAAATTGGATAAAAATGAGAAAAGAAAGGAAAACTACAGACCAATCTCCCCAATGAACATAGCTACAAAAGTTCCTAACAAAATACCAGCAAATCACATCCAATGCCATGTTGAAAGAATTATACATCATGACCAAGTGGGATTCATACAAGAAATGCAAGGGTGGTTCAACATAAGAAAATCAATCAATATAATAAAGCACATTAACAAATCAAAAGGGAAAAATCATATGATTTTATTAACTAATGCTGAAAAAACATTTGAAAAAAAATCAAGCATCCTTTCCTGATAAAAACACTTTAAACATTAAGAGTCAAAGAAAACTTTCTCAATATCATAGAGGGCATATATGAAAAACCCATAGCCATCAACATACTTAACTGTGAGAAACCGAAAGCATTCCCCCTAAGATAGGGAATAAGACAAGGATGCCCATTGCCACTGCTATTATTCAACATTATATTAGAAGTCCTAGCTGGAGTTATTAGACAGGTGAAAGAAATGAAAAGCATCCGAATAGGAAAGGAAGGAGTAAAACTTTCATTATTTGCAGGTGACAGGATCCTATACTTAGAAAACCCTGAGAAATCTACAGCAAGGGAACTTGGGCTAATAAACAAATTCAGCCAAGTGGCTGGATACAAGATTAAATGTAAGAGCCAATACCATAAAACTTCTAGAAGAAAATGCAGGGAAATATTTCCAAGGTCTAGTAATGGGAGGTAGATTCTTAAACTTTACACCTAAAGCACAAGCAGTGAAAGAAAAAACAGACAAATGGGAACTCCTTAAGATCAAAAGCTTCTGTACCTCAAAGGACTTTGTTAAAAAGGTGAAGAGGCAGCCAACTCAATGGGAGAAAATATTTGGAAACCATATATCAGATAAAGGCTTGATATCCTGTATACTTAAATTATACAGCTCAACAAGAAAAGAACAAACAACCTAATTATAAAATGCGGGAAGGATATGAATAGAGACTTTACTGAAGAGCAAGTACAGATGGCTAAAAAGCACATGAAAAGCTGCTTATCTTCATTGGCTATAAGGGAGATGCAAATTAAGATAACAATGTGATATCACCTCACACCTATATGAATGGCTACTATTAAACAAACAGAAAACTACAAATGTTAGAGAGGATGTGGAACACTTATTCACTGCTGGTGGGAATGTACAATGGTGCAGTCTCTGTGGAAATCAGTTTGGTGATTCCTTAGAAAACTAAATATTGAGTTACATTATGACTCAGCAGTACCGATACTTGATATATACCCAGAAGAGTTGAGGGCAGTGACATGAACAGACGTTTGCATACCGATGTTCATAGCAGCACTTTTCACAATTGCCAAGAGATAGAAACAATCCAAATGCCCATCAACAGTCGAGTGGCTAAACAAAATTTAGTATATATGTATGATAGAAAATTATGCAGCAGTAAGACAAAATTAGGTCCTGAAGCAAATGACAACATGGATGAACTTTGAGGACATAATGCTGAGTGAAATATGTCAGACACAAAAGGATAGATACTGTATGATTTTGCTATTAGGACTCTGGTAAAGTTAATCTCAGAGTTTACACTGTAGAATATAGCAGACCTAGAAGTACACGGAAGCTAGAGATGGGGGAAAGGCTACCCTGTGAGGTTAAATCTAAATGCAAGAAATAGTTAGAAGTGATGACAACTAATTAGCAGGTTTATAAGTAATATTGCTATATTGAAGGTGTATCTGACTGAAAGGGGATATATAGTACCATGTATCCCAATGATTAAATTCATGATTATAAATAAATTATCACATGAACTATTTCAATGGTTTGATAGTGGAGCATGGAGTCAATGCTAGAGAGATATAGGGGAAAAACTAAAAACACATGCCATGGCCAACATTAAATAGGCAGTTAGATAGTGCTAATGGGGATAGTTTGCTAACCCCCAATCAACATCACTCATGTTGCCTCTTAAGAGCCCCTGGGGCTGGAACTGAAACATTTCATGTGCTAGGTTTGCCTTCCTGGAACATAGAATTCCCTGAGGGTCCCTAGTTCAGATAAATCCTGAAACCCAGAGGGACCAGCCTCTCCATGATTATCAATTGATTGCAACCCCAACCTCTCAGTGTGGACCACGTGAAAGAGTCAGAACAGGCATTCCCCAAGGTTCACTATAGAGTGGGAGAGGGATTAAAGGAGAGGGAGAAGGTACAACAGAGAAGATGGGATTAAACAAATGAGTATGGCTGCTGAATCACTCTATTAATATTCCTTCTAGCCTCCAGTGTTTTGGAGAAGCTAGAAGGAAAATCTGAAATGATGGACTGGTAGCCCATGACACACTCTAGGACCTGTTGTGTAGCTGCTTGTTGAAGTGTGCTTTGAAAATTATTGCTTTTTTCTTTCATTGCTTTACATATATCTATATTTTACAATTAAGAAACGTTAAAAACTGGTTCGGCCAGATGGTAGGGTCAGGACACAACAAATGTGATTGAAAGGTTGAAAGAAAGCAATTGGCATCAGGATATTAAAGTCTGGTGTGTCCTGATGAGAATGTCTATACTAATCTAAGAGATAATACATTCTTCCGTTTTCTTGTTCATTTTTATCTTTTCCTGATAAAGCTCCACAACAATTGCTGCATAGCCCATGCCATCAAGATGCAAAGACAAAAGTTAATCAGAGCATCTCTCTTTTTTTTTTTGGAGCTTTCAAATAAACAATATCCTAATGTTTTATGAAATATACTATATCCCAATGTTTTATTTATAATATTTGGGCCAACTAACCTGTTTCTTTCATTTCTGTAATTCTTATAATATCTCCCAAAATTCAAACCCCCTTAGCCATACATCCTCTACAACAACCTCACCATAATATTTATATGGATTTATATGGATTTTCTCAACAGATGTAGTATCCTCCTTGGTTGCAGACATATGATTTTTTAATATGATAAACACCATCAACTAAGTCCAAAAACAATGAACACAAGGTTAGTACAAAGACTACCACAGCTTAGGCTTAACAATACTGATACTGCCATATATGTATACCAGAGCCAAACAATTTGAATAGGAATGGAGGATGGTAGGAGCCAGGTTTCTCTCTGTTGGAGTGCGAGTTTACAGATAAACAAGAAGGGGAGGTGTTTCAGTTTGCTAATGCTACTGGAGTGCAATATACCAGAAATCGATTAGCTTTTATAAAGGGGATTTATTGAATTATACTTTACAATTCTAAGTCTACGATAATGGCCAAATTAAGGCACAACAGAGGATATCTTCTCAGAGAAAAGGCAGCATCCATGTTCCTTGGTCACATGGGAAGGCACATGGTGATGTCTGCTAGCTCTCCTGGGTTGGTTTCGAAATGGCTCTCTCAGCTCCTGAGGGTCCTTCTGGCTTCTCCTGGGGCTTTCTTCTGAATCTCCAAATGTCTGTGTCTGGTTTCTTCTTTCTGCTGTATGTGTGGACTCAGAATTATCTGTGCCAGCTCTTTTAAAGCTCCAGTAAACTAATTCAGACCCACCTTGAATGGGTGGGATCACATCTTCATCTAATGCAACGGTCCCACCCACAATTGTGTGGGTCGCATTCTATGGAAACAACCTAATCAAGTGGTCTTACCCAAGCAATAGGTCTTCCCCCACAAAATTGGATTAAGATTAATAGAACATGGCCTTTCTGGGGTACATAACAGTTTCAAACGAGCAAAGGAGGCTACAGTGACCCATATTGTAATGGATTTGATTCGAAGACATCAGTATGAATCGGTGTTTAGCAAATCTAGATATAGAATGGATAAAGAAATAATTATGGATATATGTGTACACATGATTAGTATACATACCTATATTTCCTAGTTCTGTCCATTTTAATGAGAGACTTTAATGCAATGACCACAGTTGCAAAGAGCGCACTCAGCGCTGAGATCGTGGTTTCTAATACCATTATCCAATAGGAGGAATAGGGATTTCTTGGAGAAGTAACTGATGGGAAAGGGAATATACAAGGTGAACCTGGGGTAAGTTTTAGTTCCAGGAAATAAGGACGCACTCAAAAACAAAATGATGAGGGCATGTCAAAGGGATACCAGGAGCCAACTTTAACAAGTACCCAACGACAAAAGCTAGAACAATTTGGGTAACCAAATAAAGTATCATTGGGTTATAACCCAAAGTATAAAATAAATATTTATATCTGTCCATTCAGATATAAATAAATGATTTAATAAATAAGTAGATGGGGGAGAAGAGACAAATCTCACAAGTAGAAAAGTCCTATATATAATTTATTGA